>PVKC010009410.1:0-16926 GCA_004027635.1 Crocidura indochinensis
TTTATTACTTGGTGATCTTATATCTGATTGGGCTTGGTGTCTCCATTGCTTCTCCCTCTGATTGGGAGGCAGGATTAGCTAGTTCGAGTTTTGTGGTTTTGTTTGGAGAAGAGTACCGTAACTTTTTAATCTCTCTGCCTCTTAGACTTACACGAATTTTAGAATCTGCGATTGAGATGTGAATAAAAATTAAAATGATTTTTTGTTATAATATTATAGTGAATAAACTTGTACATAACTATATTATTTTCAAAATCATTTCAGAAAACCATCAAAGAATCAGAAATATATATATGTGTGCTCCTCATTATTGGACTAAATTATTTCATTTATTTAATAGTGTAACTTCATAACTATGGTAAAAGACAAAAGTGATTTATTCCAGGCCAGTCACAATCTTGCGAAGTTTGCATGTTCTCTCCATTTAGAGTAAGTTTCTCCAGATATTTTTTTTTCCTTCCATATTCCATAGGTATACATATTAGGTTCAGCACTCTAAACTGATTAGTAATTAGAAAAAATTAATGCAAATGGGTGTGGCCCAGAAAATAAAAATATGAAAAAGAAAAATTAATGAATAAATTAATTAATGCAAAATTTATTGAATATTAGAAGATGCAGAATAGTCTCACTCATTGATGGATTTTAAGAAAAATAAAAGTCATCTTTGCAACAACCTCAGAGACAATGAGAGGAGGGCTGGAACTTCCAGCTCACTTCATGAAGCTCACCACAAAGACTGGTGAGTGCAGTTATAGAAATAACTACACTGAGAATTACCATAATCATGTGAATGAATGAGGGAACTGGAAAGCCTGTCTGGAGTACAGTTGGGGGTGGGGTGGGATGGAGGGAGATTTGTGACAATGGTGGAGGGAATGTTGCACAGGTGAAGGGGGGTGTTATTTACATGACTGAAACCTAATCACAACCATATTTGTAATCAAGATGTTTAAATAAAAAAAAAAGAAGTGCTTTCAGTCTTCTTTGAGATTTTGCTCATTTTCTATAACCGAATATGTTGTCTTAAGAACATCAAGATATCCATGGAAAAGATTTGTTTAATTATATTTAGTTTCTCTTGGTCATGTTTTTCAAGAAACACTGACAATATTAGATGAGAACTTATTCTCTTCCCTCTTTTTTTAAGGTGGGGGGTCATACCCGGCAAAGTTCAGGGTATACTCCTGGCTCTGTGCTCAGGAATCGCTCCTGGCAGGCACAGGAAACCATTTGGGACACTGGAGTTTGAACCACGATTTGTCCTGGGTTGGCTGCATCCAATACTGCTGTGCTGTATCTCCGGCCCTCTTTCCTCTTTATAAGGAAATTAATAACCTCTATAAAATTTTGGGACTTGTTTATTTTTTATTCTTATACATTTTATAATCATTTTAAATTCTTTACTCCTGTCAAATAATTGTTTATATAAGGCAAATGTTCATTTATTTACCTATTTTTAGAATATATATAAAATTTCTCACTCACTATCTTTATCTCCTCACCAATGTGTATACATGTTCATTATTTTTGTACAACCAGTAAGACTTTCATCCTTAAAATTTCAATAAATATAATCTATATTGTTAATGTAGTTTAGCAGATTTGTTCTTTCAAAATTCCTACCAGTCAAACAGAAAATCCTGAAACTATATTTTCTGTTGCAGAAAAGACGCCCTCTATGACATTCTGCTTTTTATTCTATTTTTTATGGGAGATGTGGGAGTGATAGACGTGAACTGTGGACATATAAGAAACACAACTCAAACAATGTGATGGTTCACTTAAAATATACAATTATTTCACAAATGATTAGCAAAAATGCTAGAATCTTTATGGGAGGATACATTTGACACCATTAAAATTATACTTTTATTCCACCCTATTTGTTCTTTTTTATTTTTTCAAAGCTTACAATGACACTCTGCTTTTATTTTTCTGTGCAAACCTGGGTCCAAGTAAGTCACACCATGTCAAACAAACTTGGTGTGAGATTTGGATAGCATATTCTAAACAGAGCTACCTGGGGGACAAGATCCCTGTCAGATCTCCTTTTAAGTTACTTGGCAACAACAAAACACTCTTTGAAGACTAGATACATTTTCAAGAGATGACTGGTAACTTGTCTTATTATCTTAAAAACAACATGAAGACACTCTGAGCGCTTTTGAAGCAGTGGTTCTGTGAACAAAGCATCAAGCCTAAGAGAAAATGTAAAGCTGTCACTTCCTACCAGTTCAAATAGAACAAAGAACTTTTCTCTTTAGATTCATGTGTACCAACCTATAGATAGATCAAAGTCAAAATTCTAAAACCATTAAACAATATACGTTTTGTAGGCACAGTGGTTAACAGAAATCACCTCAAATATATATGTGTACATTGAAATAAATTGACGGGATTTTGTCAAGAAGCTAAATGAATTTGACAAATTGTACTAAGTGTTAAATGCTCAGCCCATCCTCTTCATTTGGCCTTATTACAAGAAAAATGGATTTTAAGATACTATCTGAGACTTGGAAGATGATAATGGTCTGCTAGTAGATTGCATATAATTCATAAAAAAATCTATAATTCTTTTACATTCTTTTTATGGAGTTAAAAAGATAAAATAAATGTCATAAACTAGTAATTTGGTTAATGGGAACTGAATTTAAGCCTAATGTACCATTCTATTATTTCAACATTATTTATATTATTCAAGATTAAATCTAATCACTAAGAAGGAAGATTCATTCATGTTTGTGAAATGAAAATGAAACCTTCAAATAAATAAGAGTGACCCCTATTAGGGCATACAATGATCTCCAACTAAGCATGCTATTATCATAAAAGTATAATTGTGACACTAAATATTATCTTCAGGATATTGAAAAGTATAGACATTAACATTAAAAGTCACTTTAACATATTTTGATCACATTAAATTAGTTCCATTTAAGAGTATTTTGCAACAATTTTATAAAGCAATTTGCATTTATGCAGAGCCTGCCTTTCATATAGCTTTCATATTCAAGTGAATCATTCAATTCACCTGAATACATTTTAATGAAGCTGATCAACAGAAAATGACAGATTTCAAATGTTAGGACTTTTGCAAGATATAGTGCCAATAGAAAAACTGATCAATGGTTGGAGAACAAGTTAAGGACCAAAACACTATTTTAAATTTCAGATTGAATTATATGTAAACTCTGAAGATATTTTTTTATCAACAGAATTTATCTTGTTTCTTAATATTATCTAGGAAAATGCCCATTTTGACTTTCAAATTTTGATCAATTGTACTAACTCAGTGTGGGCAATATAGTAAGTCCCTGCCATTCTTGATTCATTATGATTAAAGCAGATAATGTTAGAGTGATGGGGAGATACCTGCTGAGAAGAGAAAGCAAAGTCCTCTAAATTACAGTCTACTGTCAGTTAATTTCCATAATAACTGTTCATCTATTGATGCCTAACATTCATCACACATCAATACATTTTCTATATAAATAAAATATTAATTTCTCATAAATTACGTTATTGAAGTGTTCACACCTGGCCAAACTCAGGGTTTACTCCTAGCTCTATGCTCAAGGATCACGCTTGGTGGCACTACATACAACATGTTGGTGATTATACAGGGAGTTATAATACCTGGCAAGAACCACTCTCTTTTACTATTTGTCCAGCCCACTTCTTCAAAGATGTTTTTTAATGTGATCAACTAAATTATGTAATTTTATTGAATAGAGGATACACTTCGATTTTATATGTCTTTAAGACTCAAAGGTTATTGTTTCTGAGATATTGTCTGAGTCAGTGATATTGTTTCTGAGACTGTTTCTGAGACTATTATACAGACTATACCTGAGTAATGTTATACAACACCAATAGTAGATGTTTAGCAAACATTTGAATGTTCTCATTTTTGTTATCAAATCACCTTTTGAGACTGGCCAGTATTTTGGTCAATCTGAGGTATACACTTACGTATATTAAAGTTTTAAAATCTCCAAATGATGTTTTTTAGTAATAACTACCCTGACTTCATTTCAGAATAATATCTATAAAATTCTCTAAGAATTCTTTTAAGGTACAAACCAAGATTCTTTTTGTTCAAAATTATTTGTGTAACATCAGTCTCATACTACAAAGGTTGAGAAAGGTACCACTTGCATTTATTTCAACAAGAACTGTGGTGGAAACAGCTGAATAACAACTCTTTGTCAACTCTCTGAATCCAACACTATACTCACTGAGGTGGTGAGTATGGTGATAAAAAGGAATCTCTTAAAGGATAACATCAAGGTTGATACCAGCACGACCATTCCTGCAGTTGATAGGATTCCTTTACAGATAGCTACAATAGGTTATCCCTAATGGCATATCTGCTTAACTTTTTCAGATCTGTCCTAAACTCTAAAGATTTT
The DNA here is from genome assembly GCA_004027635.1 of Crocidura indochinensis. Taxonomy (NCBI): domain Eukaryota; kingdom Metazoa; phylum Chordata; class Mammalia; order Eulipotyphla; family Soricidae; genus Crocidura; species Crocidura indochinensis. The sequence continues at coordinate 4,416 of PVKC010009410.1, forward strand.
TTATAACTACTTCTTCATTGTTCTGCACTGAGAACTGAGGGCTTCCCTTGACTACTTTTGCTTCTTTCCTTTTGTCTTTCTCCAGTATTTCTGGAATGAACGTGCATACGTACATACATATAGTATATAACTTATTATATATATGTGTATAAATATTTATATATAAGGTATATATGTTTATATAATTTATACTTATGCATTATGTTATTATACCTTTTATATTATAAATAATAGGCTGTTACAGAATAATGCTATATAAAATGCCTACATTATAAGCTTTACTTAAGATTTTGTACAAGGGTCCATAGGTTCTCATTAGTAGATGTGAAGAGCAATTCAGTACTTTTTTGAGAGCAATTTACTGTCACTATGTACTTTAAATATAACAATGAAAACTTGTGATTCACTTTAGTCACAATAGAAATTATTTTTTAAAAATGTACTTTTGTTCCCAGAGTGAGTGCAGAGAGGCCCGTCCATTTGCATGCAGCCAACACAGGTTTGATCCCTAGCATCCCAAGTAGTCCCCCAAGCCTTCCCAAAACTAATTTCATTTTTTTTAATTATTTTATTGAAACCAATGTGAGCTACTAGTCTTTTACAGGTGTATTTCCTGCACATAGTGAGAGTGAATTAGGGATATTCCCCGTCATTTCTGAGTACAAAGCCAAAAGTCACTATGTAACCTCTGAGAGCTGCCAAGTTTGGCCACCAAAACTGTGCCTTTGTTTTCAGAATAAGTGACAAGTAGGATCTAAATATATTTTGTTTTCTCTATGGCGCTCATCATCCTTATTCACCAAGTAATTTGAGATACTTTTTTTTTTTATTTTCAGGGGAGAATGTGAACGCAATCCCCCACTACCACAAATTAAGCAGTGAAGTTTTCCATATATGGGGAAATCGCAGAAGTCAGCACATCCGGAGTGCAATGGATAAGCCTCGCCCTGGGAAAACCAGCTTCATGGTCATGGTATCTCCCCTGCAATTTGAGATTCTTAAAATATCTGGAACCTCTTGAACATTTGTAAAAATGTTCCAAGTATTTTGAGTAATTTACAATATGTTGATCAATTAAAATGTTTTTAATTGGATTATAAGAACTCAAATATCTTTCATTAGTCAAATAAGATGGATTAAAATGCATATATCAGATCTCATTTAATAAGATACACAGAGGAAAATATAGATAGAATTCTTCTTAATTCTGAATATTTAAGCATCTTATAAGATGAAATGCCACTTTGAAAATGAAAGAAAAGATAAACAAATAAAACTTTTTAAATTAAAACATTTTTATAGTTTAAAGAAAGTGTTAATTAGGATAAAATGATAGCCCACACATTTGGAGAAACTATTTACCTATTATCCATATTATAAGGGGTTAATATCAATGATAAATAAGACAATGTTAGACCTTAAAAATAAATTCAACCTATCAAATTTGGGGAGAAAATATGAGCAGTGTATTCTTTGAATCTAAAATATGAATTGCCAAGCAGTACATGAAAAGATGCTCTGCATCTCTTGTCACAGAGATACAAATCAAAATAATGAAATATTATGTCATATCACAGAGACTGGCAACATCAAATAAACAAGAACAACTAGTGCTGGCATGGGTGTGGTATGTGGTGAGAAATGGACTCTCATTCACTGCTGGTGAAAATGTTGACTAATCCAGTTTTTCTGGAAAATATAAACATTCCTAAAAAACCTAGAAATTTACCTTTGATTTACCCAATAACTCCACTTTAAATATACTTCTGAAGCTCACAAAACAAATATAAAAATATATTTGGAATATGTTTGAAATATGTTGGAATATATGCTTGGAATATCTGGAAATGACCCAAGTGCACAAGAGTAGCTTTTTAGATAAAGTATAGCACCTATACACAGTATAATACTACTCTGCCATAGAAAGAGAAAGTCATGCAGTAATCTGCTACATGAATGAACCTGAAGAACATAATGCTAAGTAATATTAACTAGGAATACAGACCAATACAGAATGCTCTCACCGTGGTATAACAGCAAAGAGTCAAAGTAAATGGAAAAAAATAACATGAGAACTAGTAGGAAGTGAACACTTTGAGGAAAGGAAAAGATGGGAATGGGGGTGAAACATATATCGTCAAGGAAAGCATTCAATAAGGAGGAGGTGGTGATTCTGAAAAAAAAAAGGTAAAGTAGTATGCATAGAACACTATTAGCAACAGTATTGTAAACCACAGTGTGAACATTTATAAGCACCTCTTGTAGAAGCATACTGGTGGGAGGCAAATGGGAATTTGGGACATTAGTGGTTGGAAGTAGACACAGGTGAAAGAATTGTTGTTGAAACATGTTTTGCCCAATATCCAGTCATTTATAACTTTTTAAATTTCATAGTGGCTATCTAAAAATAAAATTTAAAGAAAAGAGAACTGACGGGCTGGGGCAATAATTTCTCGGGTAAATTACTTTTCTTGCACAAAGCTGACTTAGATTCAATTCCTGGTATTTCTTATGGTTCTTGATTTTCACCAGGTGTACAGAACCAAGACTACATACTGAACTCTTTTTGGTGTGGTCCAAAGGCAAATAAATTAAACAATAAATAAAAAGAAGACAATAAATTTTGTGTGCTCTGCATGTCTCTTGATAATCTCTTCTTTAAATCTACCCTAGATAAAATCATGTTCTTAACAAATTTTTTAAACAATGAGATTTTTCATAAATAAAATATATAAATTTAACATATGCTGTTGTTTAAATGAAAATAAAAACCCTCATTTACTTATTCAGTTAATTTTTGAGCCATGCCAGGCACTCAGTATACTGTACTCAGATGATCCATATAAGGATTTGTTGTTTAGGCGTTGTTAGAATTTGTACCCAATTTTCTATGCAGAATAATATGTGTTTAGCTCATTGCACCATCTTGCTGGCTTTAGAAACTAATTTTAATAATTTGGTTTGTCAGTTTGCCTATCTTCTATCTCCTTCAACATTTAACATTTTTGTTATTGAATTAAAAATATAAAATGAATTGTATGATAGCAAGGAATACTTCAACAATTGTATCAATAATAAAATACTGATAGTTTTGATAAAAATACTCTAAGTGTAAGATAAAATGTCTATAATGAAAGGGAACTTTTGAATGTAAAATGGAAAATTTTACTAAAATTATTTGATATTTTCTAGAAGTATCCCAGGTTCTAAGCGAAAATACTTAAGATAATACTGTAATTTCATGTAATGTGAGCCATACTTTATGCCTATAAGTTCAACATAATTATTTTAAAGTAATTGCCACAATAAAATGTATTTTAATAGAGAATCTGTTATAATTATTCATGTCAAGTAAATATTTTCATTGAGTAAATTTTATAGTAACTTATTTTTAATTTGAAGTGAATATTTTACATGCAACTTACACTATTATTGTTACAATTTAGAAATATGTATATAAATTAGAGTTAGTAGAAAAAGCACCTGGAAGTAAGAAAATATTTAGAATGATCAATAGCTAATGGAAAATACAATGACATTTTTTCTTAGATGTTAATGCTGGAATAAATGGCATGATAAATGTAAATATTGTCTGATAGTACAAGTTTTAGAAACTTAAAATATTAATTTATATTTTCAATGAATTTAATTTGTTACAATCAATATTTTTAATATTAGCCAAATTTTGAATTAATATTTAAACTATGATGGTCAATCTAAATATTGCTGTGGTGAGATCAATTATTTTAGTCAAAATTATAAATAAATGACCAAAATAATGAATTTTTGATGTACATTGTTTTGAAAAAATGATGTAATATGCAGATCTTTGTTTTTCCTATTTCATGACAATTGCATAAATAGTTCTTAAATTACACCAGGCCATGAGGATTTCAATAGAATGTCTGAAGCAGCTGCAACCCCATATTTAGCTTTTTCACATTCCTTTAAATAAACTTAAAATTGATTTTCATTTTGACTGAAAAGCTGGAAAATAAAATAGGTCAGAGCCTAAGCAGATGGCCAGTGAGAATTTATGCAATAAACAAAAATGATGATCAGTTCATATAAGAAAAAAAATAAAGCATATATTTATGTAGTTAAGTATAGTTGGGAATTCTTTGTTCTTCATTTGACTAATGTGCTATGCATATTCCCATGAGCATGATTTAGAGCATATTTTCTAAGTGTGATATATTTCATTATAGTTGTCAAGTATGAAAAATGTTTTAGAGATCCAATGATAATAACAATGTTGAAGAGACTGGCAATATAAGAATGTAAACTGTTTCAAAGAGGCTGTCAGCTAACTTTGTTATTGTACTGATATGCATACATGATGGCAGCTTTTTTTCATTTTTTGGAAGTCATAAAATTAACTATTTTTCACAAATATTGAAAAAGATAGTCTAGTTATGCATTATTATCAGTTATAACTGATTGTATTGAAGTTTCATTGTAACCTCACTATAAAGCTTTTGTTTTTCTCTTTTTTCTTAATATTGTACATATTTTTCATAGGGAATTTTTGTTATGTTTTGGTTTTGTTTAGGGGCACACCTATGTGACCAGGGTTTACTACTGGCTCTATGTTCAGGGATCAGTCCAGCAGGATTGCGGGACCATGAGGATTCAATATGAGTCAAGAACCTTACCCCCTATACTATACTCACGAAGCACCAAATGTCTCTCATATTTTATGTAAAAAAATAGTACTCATTCCATTCAAATTGCATAGATAGGAACATTTTTTTTGTATTTGAGAGACTGAGTCACAGTCTCACTGACAGGTATATGTAAGAAAATAGTCATTCCAGTTTTGAGGCTATTATATAAAATACTGAGGTAAGACAGATTATATTTGGTATATTTTAAAAATTAATTATATGTATTATACCAAGGTTATAAATATTGAAAAGGACAGTGAAAAAGACAAATAAAGAGATGTCATAATTTCAGCGGGTAAATGTGTACAGATATTGAAAAAAATAGAACTTTATACTAATGAAGTAGCTTTGAATGATTTTCAGCAAAGATCACCAAGATTTCAGGGTTTTAGTATATTTTGCTTAAAATTTATTTTATTTCATTTATTAGTAGAGTTTAATTAGTTTCAATAGTGTTAACATCTACAATAATAAAATTGTTACTACAACCAACCACCACCACTGTATCAATAATACTGCCCTATTATCTCTTTAGTCTAGTATTATCCTTCTCTTTCACATATTTGGATTTGTATTTCAACACCAAGTGTGTGCCATTGTTCATTACAGTCCATTCTCTTTGTTTTTATATTCTTATGTTCTGTAGATGTTTGAAACAATTGATATTTGTTTTCCTTATGACAGTTTTTACATAATACCCTAAGATTCTATTCCTGTTGCAGTAAATTACATAATTTCCTTCCCATAGTGCTGGTGAGTTGTTTGTAAATATAACAGTTTTTTGATCCATCAACTCAGTGTGGAATTTTGGGGTTGTTTCCATATATTGGCTTCTGTACCAAATGCATCAATTAATATAGGTGTTCATATATGCTTTTAAATTAATGTTTTTTGTGTTTTGGAGGTACATGTAAACAAGTGGAACTGCTGGGTACTTTTGGATCGCTTGCCTTACGTTTCTTGAGATATCTCCATACTATGCTTCCATAGAAATTGAAACAGATCCCATTTCTATCACTACATTTTTTATGTGTTTTCAGCATAGCTTAAAGTATCATTTTTATTTTTGAGTCTAACATGGACATGGAGAAGGAAGAGTTCCTTGGGTGCCTTGGATGTAATGTAAAGGTGGTGCCAAAATCATTTAAGAGACTATTATAGCAATTGAGATGAGAGAAGATGTAAATAAAATCAATGTTTATGGCTAAGTAGCAGATAGATTGTTTTTCTAAAGCAAGTCAATATTCATGAAGTATCATAGGAATGGTAAATATGTTGATAAACACCTCATAGATAGAAAAGGAGATTTTGAAGTAAGGGTAGAAACAGAAATAACACCAAAGTAAGATCTATGTGCCAATTTTAAAAGAATAGCAAAAGTTCTATAAACTGATGTTAAAGAAACAATGTTTGTGAGAAGTTACTAAACTAGAAAAAGACAAAGACAATTGATCTGGAAACAGAGTCATTTTTCACATTTAGAGCACAAAGAAACACTTAATTTAGCCATAGGCAGTATTGTCAGAAAGTTGTCTTTGGGATTATCGCTTTGGCCTTGATAATGCTCTGTGCATTATTCAAGAGAAGACAGTGAATCATTAAAGATTTTAAAAAATTCACTTATCTAAACAAATGTTAGTTTCATTGTATGTATCTGGCAGTAGTAGAGATCTGGCATCTTGATTCCCATTTAAATATTGTTATAAGGGGATTAGAGGATTGGTGAGGGATACAATATAATTAGAGTTCAATAGAAATATAGAGAAAGCTATAGCAATGTCTGTTTACAAAACACAACTACTTGTGACATAATTATGAACGTACAAAAATGAACTATATTTAGTAGGCATTAACATCACTAAAACAAAAAGGAAAACACTGAAACATTTTTGCAAAAAGTAATTATATCAATAACTTAAGTGTGTTTATTATAATAATGAAATAGCTCAGAGGATAAAATAACACTTAAAATTGAACTATGATCAAACATTATTTAAAAAGAATGTCTAGTTGTTTCACAATCTGCATGGTTAAATATTATAGGAATTTCAGAAATAGCTGTGCTGTTTGGTGATAAAAACTTTCACACGCTTGAATAGTCATCTCTTGCACAACAATCCATTATTAAATGTCTAGGAATTATGTTTACTATAGGGTCACTAATGTTTGGAATAATAATGGATGGTTGAAATGTGTTGGTTATATAGTTCGTTTCCTTTGTAATGAAAATACAGTTTTACTAACATCTTAGATTTAAAAAATATCTTTGCATGATTAGCCATTCTCACTGTCCCTTTATGTTTTATTTTGTCTTTTGCGATGCTCCATTATCAATTATTTGCCTAATTGTAATTCCTTCATAAATTATTCCTTGCAATTGTTTTTAGCACAATGTCAATAAAATCAAATTTTCTACTGAATTATAATTAAATGGGAAATTACCAGAAATTTATCCTGCTTCCATGAATTCTAATATATATTAGAATATATATACATATATACAATGAAATTTGCATTAAGGGCCCATAGAACTTGTCTAAATTGTAGTTTAAAACCATAATACAGGGGCCGGGCGGTGGCGCTGCAGGTAAGGTGCCTGCCTTACCTTGCTAGCCTTGGATGGACCACGGTTCGATCCCCCGGTTCCCATATGGTCCCCCGTGCCTGCCAGGAGCGACTTCTGAGCACATAGCCAGGAGTAACCCCTGAGCGTCACTGGGTGTGGCCCAAAAACAAAACAAACAAAAAAAACCATAATACATCAGGAAAGCAGATTGAATTTTGTAATTTTAAGTAGTTTCCGTAATTTTTATTATTGCTTCTAAATTCCAGGTACTTCCAAATTGCCATATAATGTATCTCCTTTTAGTTAACTGATAATCTTTGTTAGTTTTGTTTTAGCTAATCAATATTTTCCTGTGAAAAAGTTAAAATAACACTTATCTAACTATTTTCATCTGATTGAGTTATTAAATAAAATGCGTTATACACAAATGCATAAAATAAATTTATTCTATTCAAGCAATATGGCAATTTTACTTGAATAGCATATACTTTTCTGAAAATGCAAATAAATGTAAAGATGGAAAACCTATAACATTTCAAGCTAATAAAATGATTTAAATATATTTTGAATAAAATACGATCCTATGTAAACTTCTGCAACAAGTCTAGAATGTCAAATGACAAATTATTATTTCATTTTATTGTAATAAAATCTGGAACATGTCAGATTTAAAGGAATTTTTGAAAGACCTAAAATTCCAGTAAAACATTTCAATATTATAATTCTGAAACAGCATATAGTTAAAATGGTCTTAAAGCCAGACAGCTTTTAAAATAGTTCACCAATTATTTAACAAAATGTAAGATGAATAATGACCTCACTGGGAATGATATAGTAATCTCATTCATCTCTTGCTTAGATTTTTTCTGTAGTGGTGTAGAAACGGATATGAGGTGACATTTAATGTCACAGATAAAGGGTAGTATGCAGAACTAAAAAGGAATCAAAAAAAGAATATAAATTAGAAGCATCTCAAAGGCTTCTAAAGATTTTACATACAGTTGTCACCAGACTTAGCAAATATTAGATTGAATGATTAATGGTTGAATTAAGTTGCATTTATATAAATAATACAGTACACAGGTGCAAAAAGAACATGAAAAGACTGGAAAAACTTATAATTCCAGAGACTTAAAATAATCAAAACACATTTTGCCTCATAATTTTCATGTTGCTCACTATAAAACTTATATTTAACACGTAACAGAAAGGATTAAGATCTCCAATTTTTTTAAAAGACTAAAAATACTATGATCAAATAAAGTGACAAATGTAAGTGAAAATAGCAGGCTCTGAGAATCAATGTCAGAGTCTTTTAATTTTTTTTATATCTTGTCCAGACACACGTTTATGAAATTTATCCAAATTAGTAACAGATTTGTCAGTTAAAACTGCTGAAAAGGAGGGAAAATGTGTATGAATATTTATAGTAAAAAGTGAATTGGTATATATAAAAATAACAAAAATTCAAACTGAATGGGAATAAAATATCGTTATCATATCCAAGAAAAACTACAAGCTCATTGTAGACAATGAAGTGAGTGGGAAAGCAGGAGGGAACCTGCAGGTATTGATGGTGGGAAATGTACACTGGGGAAGTGAACTATGTGAAGAAAAAAAAAAAGCAACTATAAATGACCATGTAAACCATTATGTTTAAATAAAATAATGAAAAATTAAAAAGAAGGGGCCAGATCGGTAATACAGCAGTAAGGTGTTTTCCTTGCATGTGGCCAATACAGGATGGACCCCGGTTCGAAGCCCGGCATCCCATCTGGTCTCCTAAGCCTGCCAGGAGTGATTTCTGAGCACAGAGCCAGGAGTAACCCCTGAGTACCACTAGTTGTGACCCCAAAACCAATAATAATAATAATAATAATAAAATAACTCATTTGTCATAAACTTTTCAATACTTCAAGTGTTTCACTATTGAAATAGTGTGGTTTGTGATTTTATTTTATATTCTAGTCAGATTATTAAAAGGAAAATATTTGGAAGAAAAATAATTATTTCTCTGTCTTTTTGACGCCTAAAATCTAATCACTCTTCATAGTTTTGGATGCCTTTTTCTTGGAATTCCTTTTGTTTTCACTTTTAAAGGCAGACCTTCATTCTAAAGTATTATTATCTATGCAAGATTCATTACTATTGTGACTATTTTTATTTTTAGTTCCTGGCACATTTTTTTATTTATTGGAAAGTAAATGAAATGTGTGATAAAATTCAATCTAGCAGTTAATTAAGAAGAATTAAGTTATTCCTCTCTAAAATGTTTTCTTATCACACTGCTATGGGATATTTTAAATAATAATATATTGGAAAACTCCCAAATTGAGAATGCAGAAAACCCTTATATAGGTCATGCTCTGTCACTAAATAGCTTTATGACATTTGACTTTTCTAGGCCTCAATTTCCTCAGCAATAAATCAGGGAGTCTAATGTTTCCTCTAATATAAAATTTACTGTCATTTCTTAATATCTATCTAAGAGCACATTTTCTTATTTGGAAGACAGGAGAGAACTTTGGCAACACAAGACAAATCTCAGTATGTATAGTTTATTTATAAATAGATAAAAGACAATTCAGCAAAATAAAGTGTTTGGAAAATAATTACACATATCTACCATTTAAAACCACCTATTTCTGGCAAATAAAGAATAAAAAATATATGCACCTTTATATGTTTGGCTCCACATTTTGGACATATTTTTTAAAAACATTTCATACATGACAGAAAATACAAGTAGGTTGTTTTTGATCTTTAATCTCAAGTATGCTCAACTTAATTTTATAACCAGAGGTCTACTATTGGCAAGATAGAAAAGTAGATAAGCCATTTTATACTGTAGAACTAAGCTTGTCGATAAAATAATTTTTAGCAAAAATAATGCCATAAGTAAAGTTTACAACTTTGTGTGATGTTATATTTATAAAGTTGCTTTTCCTATAGATTGATATAAATTACTTTCTTGCTAATTTTTGAATATGGAAATCCTTCAAATTTGTTACAATATATGTGAGAAATCTCAGTCTAAAATTGAAAGAACATATAGAAATAGCACTTGCTAAATCTCTGACATATGGTAAATGGACAAAAATGATGTAGATAACATAGGAATCTGAAGTATATACATGCGAAAGGATATATGTGGCCACTAAACTGGCTACAGAAATAAAAAAGGGTTACACTAGAACAGAAAAATGCACCATCACTTTGATGTATTTTAAGTATCATAAGTGTGAATGTGTAAATAAATATTAGGGTACCTTAGAATAAATTTAGGATTCATTTTATTTCTTTTTATATGGGAAAATAAGCTAAAAATCCTCAATATAAAGTTCATGATACCTCTAAGTAGATATTTCACAAATTTGCACGTAATACTTGCAAATACTAATGTCATCATGCCATGCTAATAATCTCTGTATCATTCCAATTTTAGTATATGAGCTGCTGAAGTGAGCAGACCTCAAAGCATTTTTGAGAAACAAACAAGAAGACATATCTGGGTTCAATGACTATATATGAGCCTATTGTTTAGTTCCAGAGAACAAGAAAAAAAATAGGAATGGAGAAAAACTTCAATAATACTCAATATCTATAACAAAAAATAGAAATACATCTTTTTATTGGGTCAACCCGGTGACGCTCAGGGGTTACTCCTGGCTATTCGCTCAGAAGTTGCTCCTAGCAGGCACGGGGGGACCATATGGGGAACCGGGGAATCAAACCGCAGTCCGTCCTAGGTTAGTGCAGGCACCTTCCCTCCAGCGCCACCATTCGGTCCCCAGAAATACATTTTTATTTTACATTTATTAACACCAAATTCTTGTACTTAATAGTCAAAACACAGGATGCCAGGATAGTTTGTGCAACAAAGCAACATTCTGATATCAACAAGAGTTGCTTTGATAAACATAGTCACAAAATAAAAGATTATTGGACTGGAACAATAATATAGTGTTTGGGGCATTTGCCTTGCACATGGCCAACCCATGTTAGCACTGTGTCATTTTGTATGTTCCCTGGAGCCTTCCAGTAGTGATTTATGGGCGCAAAACCAAGAGGAAATCCTAGGAGCTGCTGATTGTGGCCCAAAACCAAAAACAAACAAACAAAATAAAACAGTACAAAAAGCTAAGTGAAAGATTGTTTAAAAAAATTACATCAAGCATAAAATTTCAAAACTAAATAATGTTCCAAAGGAAAGAGAGACTAGCATTATATTTTGACTAAAAATAATCAGAGGACTTTAAATATGGGGTAAACACAGAATATAATATATATATACACTTAATATAAAGTATACATAATTACATATATACAAACTTATATATAAAGTATGCATATTTTATGTATATATAAACAATTTAAATGCCTATAGAGAACTTTAACTCTTACATAAGTTAGAAACTTCTATATCCCACTATCACTGTAGAATGAAAAGCTGGGCAGAAACAAAATAAACTAACAATATCCACATATAAATAGGATAGGGCCAGAGATACAATACAAACAGAGGAAAGGTGTTTTCCTTGAATACCAAGAACCCTTGTCAGAATCATTGGCACCACATATGGTTTTCAGAGCATCAAGCTAGGAATAGATTCTGAGAACTATTAGTTATGGCCCCAAGAATAAATATGATGAAGTAAGATATTCCTGAGTTCTGTATATATATATATATATATATATATATATATATATATATATATACATACATACATACATACTAACTAGGTGCATAATATTTCCAGATGCCCGGCCCCCAGACTTCTATTTTCATCTGTTCCCATTCTTTGTCTATTTTTTCCACTTTCTGTTCTTTTGTTTTAAGTTTTTTTTCCAATCTCTCCCACTGTATGGAGTTGTTATTTATCTCATCTTCCAAAGCACCAATTCTATTCTCAGCTTCTTCTACCCTGGTGTTGAGGTTATCCATTTTTCCATTCAGTTCATTTACTGAGTTTTTCAGGTCTGTTAGTTGCCATGTTATTTCAGTTTGGAGTTTTGTGATTTCTCATCATATTTTCTTGATTCTTATTAGTGTTCTGTTCAAGTCGGTCCATGGTTTCTTTGAGTTCTTTCAGCATCTTCCATATTGCTTTTCTAAAGTCCTTATTTGAGAGATTGATTAGTTCGTTGGTCGTTGTCTGGTCATCAGAATTGTCATCTTCATTTTCTATGTCTGACGCTGGCCTGCGTTGTTTGCCCATTGTCACATTTGTATTTTGTGTTTTTCTACATGTTGCGGTAGTGTTCATTGCCTAAGTGA
>PVKC010009411.1:0-26883 GCA_004027635.1 Crocidura indochinensis
AACCGATGACCTTTTGCATGAAAGGCAAACGCCTTACCTCCATGCTATCTCCCGGGCCCCAATGAAATGTTTAAAGTTTGAAGTCCTCTTAGCATATGTAACCCTATAAAACCCCAAGGTTTCTGAGGCTCAAGATTCAGAGGCCAGCCTACTACAATAGGAGACTGTGGGACAGCTGAGCTTATGTAATTAAAATCCCACGTGTCATTGCATTACTCTGTGGTGTTTTTTGTTACTGACTCTGAAATTTAAGGTCGTGGGCTACTCGGACCCTTGGCATTCTAGCCACCTATTTACTATATTCTCCTGCCTCTCCTTTTTTTCTGGCTCTCTGTTCAGCTATAACTTAGCTGCTGTGCCTCTAAATTCTTCTTCCTGAAAGCAATTCCTCAGGCATGGGACCACCAAATAAAAGTTGATAGGACTGGGGCCTGGGAGATAGCATGGAGGTAAGGCGTTTGCCTTTCATGCAAAAGGTCATCGGTTCGAATCCCGGTGCCCCATATGGTCCCCCGTGCCTGCCAGGAGCGATTTCTGAGCATGGAACCAGGAGTAACCCCTGAGCACTGCCGGGTGTGACCCAAAAACCAAAAAAAAAAAAAAAAAAAACCGAAAAAAAAAAAAGTTGATAGGACTGAGGCCATGAAGGCTACCATGACAGGATAAAGGGGGTCCTGAAAAGGTCTCTCCAGATAAAGACCTTTCTGCTGCAGAAGAAAATTCATGCATCAGTCTTAGGTACCTAGTGGTTAAAGCAAAACACTGTCCCAAAATATTTGGCAGACTGCTTCCACTTTCTGTTCTTGTGTTTCTGCCTTCTCTGGCGACTTAAACACTTAACAATTCATTGTAACAATCTTCATACAGAAGGCAGGCTTAATTTTGGACACCATTTTTCAGCATTTGCTATGCTCCAGCTCTAAATAAAGATTAACTAGCTCTCATAATTTGAGAATATAAATGGATTGTGAACAATTACAAAGTATGAGGCACCAAATTGTGAGTTTTTATGAAAATAATTAGCTTATTTGTATTGATAACTTAAACATTTCTTGTCTTTTATTTCTGTTATATTTTTGTGCTACATCCACAAATGAATCACTGCTCTTGCAACATTCTGTTTGCTTTTTTGAAGAGACTGCAGTATGTCATTATAGATGGATTGATAGCCTTGATGATATCATTGAACTTTTGTCATGTCTAACCTAGAAGACATGCAATATCAAAGAGAATTTTTTTGTCATTCAGCTTTCTTTTGAAAGACTAAATTTATTTGCAACCTTGAATGGCATTGGAAACATGAATCATCCCTGAAATGTATTTTGCAGTGAATATTTTAGAAAATCAGATTTTAAAATACTGACAGACCAAGTTTTGACTTGGTTTGCAGAATAATTCTCAAAGCCAATGGCTTTCAGGTATTTCTTTTTATTTATGAACACTGAATTCTACTTGATAGTAATTCATGCTTTTTGTTGTTTTTTTTGTTTGTTGTTTTGGAAAGGAATGTTGGTATTTTTTACTTATTGTCAATAGTCACGGACATTAATAAATATTATTAATACTACTTATGAAGTCTATATTTTGATTGGATTGTTTAGCCAATTGAAAAATATATATCAAATATGATTCTTAATACAGCAGATTTCATGAAAAAATAATAGAAAAATTGAATATCTTTAAACTTCTAGTTTTGCAGAGCAAGAAATGTGATGTTCAGTTTTCGGTTGGCTTAGTGTAAATGCCCCTGCTTCAAAGGGTGAAACTGTAAGTGGAATATCGGTCTAAAGCCGATCAGTTTGGTCACTACAACCTCCATCCAACAGGGGTCAATAATAGAGAATGAGACAAATAAACACAAAAGCAGGCAAACAAAATACATAAGAAGACACATTCACATGGATTATTCAACTTTTAGGGTCCCCTCAGCAGCCAGCAGAGGTCTCACAGGCAGGACATTTATCAATATAATGTCACTTCTGCAGTCCTATTGGGCTTCCATGTGAGACACTGTTTAAGTTGGCAGAGATATTAAAAAGAGTTAGTAAACTCATCAGTATTCAATGGGCCTATTAATAGCATAGGGTAGGGAGGGTCTGTCACACAGATGATTGGAAAGCACCCTTAAAATAAATTCCTGAGAATTTCCTATTCTATTTTTGTTTGTGGCCACACCTGTTGATGTTCAGGATTTACCCCTGGATCTGCACTCAGAAATAACTCCTAAAATGCATTTAGGGGATATTATGCAAGCTGGGGATAAAATTCAGGTTGGCCATGGACAGACTAAGTCCCCATCTGCTATAGTATCACTCTAACCTCTTCTATTTTATTTTTTCCCTGGCTTCCCTTACATCTAAAAGACTTCTTTTATGTCTTATTTTATGATTGCTTGGAGCAGATTTACAGCTGATAGATATCTGTAATCTATCCATTTCTTTTCAGCTATTGTAGACTTTCCCTATTTGCAAATCCTTTGTATTCTGAACTAAACTGTTTTGCCGAAGACAATATTCCAACCTTGAAGGTTTTTTTTTAACTAGGAGGTCAGTTATCCAAAAATCCACTTTGTTTCTCATTTACATATATACTAATTATGGTCTCTGGTTCTGCTCTTTTGGATTTTTGATTTCACAAATGACAGAGTCACCTTTATTATACCCACCCAAATCTTACGACATCCAGGTGTATGTATCAAAATTAAAGGTGTGACCCTTAGTGATTAGTACAGTCAAACTAGCATCAATATTGAATCAATGATTAGAGATGTGCTATATTGGTCATCTCTCATAGTGTAAATGCATCGTTTTGCAACACAAAAGCAATAAAGAAGTTTCAGAAACCTCTCCGCAACATCAATAAAAGAAAAAAATGTGGTTTGTTATTATGAATGCCTAGTTACATCCCATTTTAAAAGAAGCATATGTTGAAAGGAAACATGAATGATTAAAGTCTAGGAATTAGGTTTGAAATTTTAAGTATATTACAATAAAAGTAATCTTTAGCTAATAACAATAATAGCAATAATGATATTTTTTTGTCTTTCAATCTTTCCCACTGGTGCTCAGGGGTTACTTCTGGTTTTGTGCTCAGGGATCAGTCCTGGAGTGATCACTCATTATTCGCTTCTTTATTACTACAGAGCTGAAAAATTAAAACCATAAAGCTAATAGCAAACATTTTACAAAGGACTTTTCATAATTCTTTTTATCCTACAGTTAAAAGTTTAAGTCAGATAAGAGCTAATCTATTTGGAATTGTTGCCTGCTTTGAGAATATATCTATCCTTTCATCTAGTTGTCCTTGAGAGTTTTTATATAGTTTGAGCAGTAGGTTATTGTTATAGACAGTATGACATGAATCTCTTTCATCAAATCTTCAGAATATAGCTATGGATTATTTCATGGAAATAGGAGCTGAACAGTTAATACAGTGGGTACTTACTTTGCATGCAACTGAAATGCGTTGAATTCTTTCACCCCAAGTGTCCTCTCCCCATGCCCTTCCCTCAGTGATCTCTCAATAAAGTTATAGAAGTAAGCATGAACATAGCTGCATGTGGTCCAGAAAGGTAAAGAAAAAAAAAAAACTACCAGGTGTTTCAACAATGCTATTCTTTTCAGTTGGATACGAGAAAACTTCCAGTGATCTGAAGCATTCTCCTGTAACTTTGTCAAGAGTAGAGCATTCTATTGGATAGGTTAAGTCATTTAACTTACATAAGACTCCCCACTTCTGAAAATAGTCACTGAACACCACCAACAGTGATTTCTGAGCACAGAGTGAGGAGCAATTTCTAAACACAGTCAGGTGCAGTCCTCAAATAAAAAGTAAATTAGAGCTTTCAACTGACAGATGATGATAAATGCACTAGAGAATGTCACTGTTTTATGTCTCTTTTTATATATGTGTGCGTATATAAATACACATATATAATTGAGTTACTTTAAATTATTACCAACAAACATAAGCAAACACTTAATGATCATTCAGTTGTGCAAAACACATCTAAGAACTGGAGAGAATATACAGTGGATTTGATATTTGCCTTTCAGAGGGCTTACCCAGGGTGGATCCTTTGTATTACCAACTGTCCCCAGAGGCTGCCAGGAGTGATTCAGCAGCAGAGAGACATGAAACAAACAAAATAAAAACCATCGCTCTTGGCCTGGTGTTTAAGTAGTTTAAGTTAAGTAATTTAAGTAATAGAGCACATGCCTAGCATGTATAATTTTCTGAGTTTGATTTCTGGTTCCACATGGCATAACCAAACATATATATGTATATATACGTACATATATATGTATATAATCTTATTTTTGTGAACACTTGAGTACTAGAAAGTATTTCCCTGCTTTATACTGATGTTGGATTACTGTTCCTAGTCTAGTTAGTATTCATACTCCATTTTAGGTGTCATTTGGTGATAGGATTACTGCATCACTGCCTACTAAGTATTCCTTCTTCATCTCTTGGGTGCGACCTGGTTCTTGGAATAAAAAAATAGGATTTCAGAAAGGAAGGGGCTCATTCTTTGGTCTTCCTCCACTAAGTTGCTTTCCTTCCACACATGAAGGCTTGTGTGGTAGTATTCCTGTGTGTTGAAATTTCTGAACCAGTCAAATCCTTTCTTGCACCTTATCACTCTGTGGATTACTTCCTGCATTGACATTTGTTTCCAGACCCATGTCTCGCTAGATCCTAGTTTTGGTGTCTGGGGTTCCAATTATATATTCTTACCAGAAAAACATGGCAAATTCTTCTGTCAGAGTATCCAATGCCTAATATTATAGGTGACTTTTATTTGTAAAAAACAAACAAACAAAAAATAACAAAAAAGTGATTTTACTTTTATTTTAATGTCTTTAATTATTAGTTAGGTTTAAGAACATTTGATATTTTGCTTTTTATTGCGGTAGAGACACACCCTTCGCTGATCAAGCCTTACTTCTAGCTCTGCCCTTAGTAATTACTTCAGCAAAATACATGGGACCATATGAAGTACCAGGAATTGTACCCAGGTTAGCTGTAAGTCAGGCAATTGCCCCGCTGACTGAACTATTCTTCTAACACTCACCTTTAACAATTTGATTTTGGAGAGATCAAAATGAAATTTTGGAGAGATCAAAAATGAAAGCATTTGCCTTGCACAGAGATGACCTTTATTTGATCTCCAGCATTAGATATGGTTCCTTTCACTCAGCCTATGTAATTACTGAGCACTGAGTCAGGAGTAAGCCCAGAACATCACCAACTGTGGACCCAAAACAAAACAACAGTTTGTTTTACATTTGATTTCTGATTATTTTCTCATTTATTTGATTAGATGAAATTTTGCTTTGGTTTGCTACCATTCATCATGAATGATTTATTTAACTTCATATGCTTTTGTTTATGTTTTGGCCATACTCAGCTGATGTTTGGTACACAACTTTTATTCCTTGCTCTTTACTCAGACACCACTCCTAGAAGATAACAGGGAAACATTTATGGTTCTGGGTATCATATACCAATTGACCTTAATATAAGGCAAATACCTTAATAATGTACTTATCTTACCAGCATAATCAATCTTTTAAACTTTAATGTCCTTAATATTTGTCCTATTTTAGCATCAAACATATAAAACATTTGTAAAATATTTTAGCTGTTTTATGAATTGCTAAAATTATTTCTTGGCATAAGAAATTTTCTTTCTTATTACTAAAGTAATTATATAGCAGTTAGGGCATTTACCTTGCCTGTGGCAAACCTAGGTTTGGTCTCTGGCACTGCATAAAGCTTCTTGAGCTGACCAGGTATGATCTCTTGAGTGTAAAGCCAAAAGTAAGCCTGAGCACAGCTGGTGTGGTCAAATAACAAAAAACTACCATTTTTATATACTTATGTATCATTCTTATATATACCATTATACATACATATACTTCATATATGTGTATATATACTTACATTTTCAATGTCATTTTGACAATTAAACTTCACTACTTTATTTTAACTTCTAATAAAGCATATGTTCTAGCTTGTCAGTGATTGGTTTTCTGAAGTGCCAAACATAGCTTGACATTTTTTAATAATATACATGTCCATTTGGTTGAAATTAATAGAGCTGTGTAGAAATGAACACTTATACATATTATTTAATATTCCACAATCCAAGTTGTAAATATTTGTTAATTATTTTCTTATCTCACAGATATATATTCACATTTTCAAATTTTATTTTATTAAAACATCATGATTTACAAAATTATTCTTGGTTGAGTTTGAGACATACAATGTTCCAACATTGATTCTACCATTAGTATCAAATTCCCTCCACTTATTTTCCCATTCTGTAGGGATAAATGTTCTTGCTGGGGTGGAAAAAAAAAGTTCTTGCCTACAACTTTCCTATAACTAACTGTAGCAAAGAAGGGATCAATTTTCAAGCATATTTAATATAATGGACATTTAGCTTAAAGAAAAACTTAAGATGAGAAATAGCAAAAAAAATACATAAAATAAAGATACCTTTTCACTTATTGAATTTCAGGAGATATAATTTACCTCTTGCTCATCTTTCTCGCCTTCTTATCCAGCTGAACCTTGACAGAGCTTTATGATTCTTTAAGACTAATAATCTGTGTTTTAGAATAATATCAGTTATCTGCTTTCAAAACAGTTCAAATACAATATATACCTGAGGTTGTTCCTGAAAAGAAACAGATTTTAGCAAAGACTATTGTGAATAGAAAAAAATGTGTAAAAGATGTATTTTCTTCAAAAGCATAAGTAAAATTTGAATACTGAATGCTATGTATAGCAAGCACTTATTTTGTTTTACAGGTTATTTATTACATGTAAAACCAAGCAGAGACTATTTAATTGGGCCATATTGAAGTAATTTTTCTGCAACATGTTGTTAGATTAGGTTTTAATAGATAATTCTGTTTAATATCAATATAAATAATGAAGAAAGTTTGAGTGTCATAAAATCTTTGTTAAAGAAATTTTCTTTGTTTAATTCAATGACCCATAGAGTTCAAAATCATGTAACAGATTTCCATAAGGATTTAAGATCAGCAAAAATCTTCCCTTTAAATAGTTACTGAATATACATTACTTGTACGATTTATAATTTTCTTTGCATTACCTGTCAGAAATCTTAGAACAATTATTTAAAATAATGATGACAAGTGATATTGTAAAATAAATAAAAACAGCCAAATAGTACTATAATTATATATTAAATTATTTACTTTTGATTATTTTTAGTTTCTCCACAATAATATATGGCTTTTATATTAGCAAGTAAAATTCAGAAAAAAAATGTACTTTATTTTATCACAATAGTTTTTATGTGATTTTCTAGTGAGCAAAACTATAAATAGTAATAATCTCATTAAAGTGACATTTTACTTTTTGTTGTTGTTTGTTTGTTTGGGGGTCACACCCGGCAGCTCGGGGATTACTCCTGGCTCTATGCTCAGAAATTGCTCCTGGCAGGCGTGGGGGACCATATTGATGCCGGGATTCAAACTATCATCCTTATGCATGCAAGGTAAATGCTTTACCTTCATGCTATCTCTCCAGCCTGACATTTTACTTTTCCTAATCATTCCTATATTTACATCATCTATACTTATATTGGATTAGATTTAGAAAGTATCCATATTTACATTGTTAAATGTTCGACCTTCTATTTCATAATCTTTGATTTCTTTAATGGAACTTTTCTTTGGACTAATACTGGAAGGAAAATATAGGAAAAATAAAACATTATTATTATTTTTTATTATGTTAGTCTAAATAATAGTATACCATTTCTGTTATTTAGAAGAACTAGAAAAATTTGTATGTAACATTAAAACATTACTTAACTAAAACTATCAGAGAATATTATGCAGCCAGGAATGCAAATGAGGTAAGTTTTCCTCTAATGAATTTATTAATAATTTAATTATAATAGGTCAGAAGAAAGTAACTGCTAGTTACTGCTAGCAACTACTATCTGCTAGTAGGAAGAAAAGGTACACAAAGAAGTTATTCTACTCAACTGATTTATGAGAGGCAAATTGAAATGTAGTCAAAATTTGAGGTATCAATAAAATATAGAAAAAAGGTGCCAGTTATAATCAAGTTATACAATTAATCAAGCAAAGTTTTTTATCAGAAAAAGTTTATTAGTTAAAATTTTGAGAATAATAACTGAGACACTACTTAAATAAATAGATTGCAGGACCAGAGCAGTAGCAGAGTGGGGATGGTGTTTGTCTTGCATGTGGTCAACCTTGGCTGAATAGCTGGCATCCCATAAGGCCCCCCCAATGCTGCCAGGAATAATTCCTCAGTGCAAAGCCAGGAGTAACTGTTGAGTGCCAATAGGTGTGGCCCAGAAACTAAGTATAATAAAATAGGTTGCTTATATAAAAAGGAAAATATATACATTTATTTTTCCACCCTAAGAAAAAAGTTATTTAAACAAAGAGAACAGTGGGGTATTTATAGAAATATTCCTTCCTATTCTCATCTACATGTAACCTTTGTAAAAATGCAAAAACAACTAAAATGACAATGGCAAGATAACTACACAGTGGAGAATCGTTCAAATTATCAAAATAATCCTGTTCCTTTGCCTTTGAATTGGTCTCTACTTGCAATTTCAGTCATGTTAATGGAATTAATTTTAACTCCAGTATTAAATAGAAAATGCAGCTTAGAGGGAGAGCAGTATTATTTAAACTAGATTCTTCCAGCTGTTTCTAGCATTTTAAGCACAGTTATTTTTAATTTATCTTAAACAATTTATCTTTCCCAAACTCTAGATACACACCACAACTTTCTGATGTATTTAGTATTTTATTAAAAAAATTAAGAATAGCAAGTATAGAATTAGATACTATGTCTAGGAATGAGTGAAAATGACCTACAATGAAACAAGTTTTAATTGTCCAAAAGATGGAAATTCAGATATTATCAGAGTGTGTGGCTAATTAAATTAGGAGAGGAGCCACTGGGAAGTATGGTGGGGAGAAAACTATCGACTGGCATGTTTTGATTTTCATGCTGCAAAATGGGTTGGAATTATTAAAGGGTTGGTATACTCCATTGGCTTGCTGATAAAGAAGCAGGAAACAGTCTGAATACTTGTCTAAATAGAAAACTATATTTTTGAAATTATGACTTGTAGATTTTTTTCTGTTGCTTTATATTAAGATGAATGTGATGTTGTAATTATATGCATGGGAAACCATCAATAACAGTATTGTAAATCAAAGAATCTTAATACATTGTTTTATTTTAAAAGCAGACTCTACCTGGTTGGCAGGGAAGAATGTTTAGAGTTCAGATTCAATAGCATACAACAAATCAAAGAGTGAAACATTTGTGAAAATGAGTAAAGTAATAAAATGGTAAAATTCATTTGTGTCTAGTACTTACAAACCTGAAATAAAAATAGAAGAATTTAAAAGTCAGGCACTCTAATAAAGAATGTAACTGATTGGATTTATTGTATACTATAAGTAGCTTATTATGAGATACATAAACTAGAACAGACATCTGTAATATTTCTAGCAGGCAGAAATAAAAGAAAATATGAAGCCAAGTGAAACAAAATAGCATGACAGAAATAATATATAGATCAAAGTTCTCATGTCACTTTATGTTAAGTTGAATAAAATAAAAGGAGAATGGAAACAAAAAAATTGACTAAATAATGATAGAAACAATTTCATTGATACTGCAATTAAGACATCAACCTTTAGAATAGAGATGACAAAATATCTAGGAGGTAAAACTACACAAAAAAAATCACATCAAGGTATTCATAATAAAAATTAAAGACATATGGGGCCAGAGCAGTGGCAGGTAGGGCATCTGCCTTACATGTGCTAACCTAGGACAGACTGTGGTTTTATCTCCTGATGTTCCATATGGTCCCTCAAGCCAGGAATGATTTCTGAGCATATAGTCTGGAGTAACCTCAGAGTGTCACCGGGTGTGCCCCAAAAAACAAAAACACAAACAAAAAATAAAGACATATGTTTTATAGAGAATCAAGCAAAAAAAAAAGTTTTTTTAAAGTGTTTTTATAGAGAACAATTTACATTATCATTTAAATGGGCATTTAAATAATAATGCAAGGCTACATTTGAAATGCTTAAGTGATTTCTGAGTGCAGAGACAGGAGTGATCCTCAAGGACTGCAGGGTGTGGCCCCCAAAAAACAATCAATGCATAAAGATTTTTTTAAAAAAAGAAATACTATTTTTATATAATGTTGACAATATATTTCAAAAGTTAATATGTAATAATTGGGAAAGAATAAACAAATCTGTGCAGAGAGAAATACTTCATCCTCAAAGAGGGTAAGCTGAACTCTCCTCTTCAATGTGAGTTGTGCACTTATCGTGACATGCCAAAAATGCAGAAGGGGAAAGGTGAAGAAATAGAGTAAATTTATATAGGACAAACTTGTTAATCTGCATCCAAAAATCAAGGTTGACATGAACAATACAATGTCACGTGAATAAACTGTATTCATGATTTTATTTCATGAAAATAGTCATTCTGCCAAATAACATAATCTCAGTCTAACAAAAAGTAAAATACTATTAAAATCTAAATGTAGGGGCTGGAAAAAAAATCAGTATACTGTGTACATGCCTTATATAAAAGTGGTCCAGATTTGACACCAGTACCACATGGTCTGTGAGTAGAATCAAAGTGACCCTAAATCACAGAACTTAGATTAGCCCTTGAACATCACTAATTGTGCCCCCCTGTAGCAAGTCAGCCCCTGAAGAGGTTCACTGATGGAGAGATGGAGAATGAGGCCTTTCTCCTCCAGCTCGGAGAACGCATCTGCCACCCTGCTCAACCAGCGGTTCTGAGGTGAATGCGGCGGGAAGAAAGCCAAAAGGCAGCCAGGCTTCCGAAGAAAATAGCTCTTTATTCCTTGATAAGGCTGAAGTCCCCAAAAAGCCTAGGAATAGGCCAGGAAGAACAAAAAGCCTCCTGCCTTCCAAAGAAAGAATCTGTACCAGGTACCCAATGGTGGGAGCAGAATCAGGTACCACCCTAGGGTAGGGGCAGAATGCCAGCTCACATCCTAGGGTAGGGCACAAACACCGATCAGGGTAGGGTCAGTAACACAATAATCCCAAGAAATGTTTACATACATAACACCCCCATTAGAAAAATATATAAAATCGAATAAATTATAAAATGTTTGTCCAGTACTCCATAAAACTATCAAGGTCATGTAAAGCAAAGACAATCTGAAAAACTATTCTAACCTCCTGGTATAATAAATGATCACTAAATTAAAACTAGATTTAAATTCCATATAGGAGTTTTGATGTATTAATTTTAACCAATATATAAAAATAATATGATATAATTACCAATTGTGAACTATAATCCTATGTGAGAACAAAAACTAACTTAGCAATTTTGTAGATAAAAAATGTTCTAAAATTAAAAGTTTATTTAAATATTAAGGTAAAATATTGTTTCCTCTCAACATCTACCAGAAAATTGTTGCCAGCTGATTGATATGAAAAAATGTTAAAAGCAGTTTTCAGATAGAGAAAACTGTTCTATTAAAAAGAACATAAATACAGGAAGAAGTAACTAAGGCCAGGAAAACTAAAAGTGGATAAAAATATGTTACAATTTGGCAACTCAGGCCAGAATGGTGGTGCACCAGTAGGGCATTTGCCTTGCACTCAGTTTTCAGTTTGATTCCTCCGGAGTCCATATGGTTACCCAAGCCATGAGCTATTTCTGTGTGCATAGTTCCCATAGTAGCCCTCAGGGGTTACTCCAGGCTATGCACATAGTGGTCTTTGGTACCTTCTTTTATTCCCACATTAGTCCCCCCCAAAATTGGTTAAGATTAGATTTCAAAGAAAGACAAAAATAGGAGTATCCAGAAATATTATTAATATGATCAGATAAATCTAAAAAGTATTATGTATATTACAACTAGAGTGAATACATGTGAAACAAAACTTTTCTTTCTTTGTTGGGGGGAGGGCACACCCGGCGGCTCTCAGGGGTTACTCGGTCTATCTGTTCAGAAATAGCTCCTGGTAGACACCGGGTACCACATGTGACATCGGGATTTGAACTAAACACCTTAGGTCCTGGATCTGCTGCTTGCGAGGCAAACACCACTGTGCTATCTCTCTGACCCCGGAACAAACTTTTCTAAAGGAAAAGATAACAAACTTTTCTAAAGGAAAAGATAATTCATGCCACTACTTTGTTTGTTTGTTTGTTTTTGTTTTGGGGGCCAAAAACTGGCGGCACTCAGAGGTTATTTCTGGCACTAAACTCAGAAATCGCTTCTGTCAGGCTCTGGGGACAATATGGAATACTAGGAATTGAACTCGGGTTCATCCCTGTTGTCCGCTCCGCGTGCAAGGCAAATGCCTTACCGCTGTGCTATCGCTTCAGTCTCATGCTACTCCTCCTCCTTGACTTCAGTTTAACCTACAAATATAAGCCAATATTTTAAGAATTGGAGAAATGAGCAAATTCTTTTAAAGACCACATTAACAAGATGTTATCTAAATGCCTAAGTCCCATGTGTCTCATGTTAGAAAAATGCTAAGTTAAATTACAATATAATAATTTATACATATTCCACAATTACTACAGTGAAACGAAACAGAAAAACACAGTAGTTTATATCCCAGTACTGGCAAGAATGAGTAGCATCTGGACTCTAATGTATCAGTATTGAAAATATAAATTAAGATAGCCTCATTAGATGAGTGGCTATACAACTAAAGCAGAACATTCACCTTTAGTGCATATGTGTGAAGTAAATGTTTAAAGAAACTTAATTTAGGAAAATATAAGGGAAGATAAATCTATCTATCTACAGACATCTATCTACCTATCTATACAGGCTTCTCCATGGAGGGAAAGCTGAGAGTACACATTTCAGTCTCAGTTTGAGATGTGAAATCTGTGGGGTGGAGAATGGGTCCCTGGAGTTCTCTGCAGACAAAAAAGTAAATAAGAATGTAGAAAGTTCTTTTATATTGCTATCATAACCCATAGGTTCTCTTGTATCTTCTATTTTTCTGATTAGGGTTTGCTTCTCTGTAGATGCCTCAGTTTCTCACCAAGGTAGTGGCTCATTTTCTCCTTCAATACTTCATCATACTTTTAACTACTTCAGGAGAGTCAGTTTTTATCTGTTTTATTATTTCCCTAAAACTCAACACCAGAATTGCCCTAGTTACCTCACCATCCCATGGACATTTTAACTCAGTAATTCCTATCCTAGGTACACTACAACATAAATGAATATGTAATTTCAATTACGACATTCATATCAGCTATTCCTGTTAAAGTAAGCATAAAAATTTTAAATTACCACCAGATGTGAAGTGAACAAATGGTGTCTTCTTATAATTGGATTAAATATGAATAAGAGTAAATAAGCTACAGTGTATACAATGTTATAACATTATTTCATAAATAGAATGCTGAATGAAGACCAGGGACATCAAAAGTATACACAGCCTGATTTTACTGACATCTATCTTTAAAGAAAAAAATTAACATTCAGCAGAGCACTCCTTGGTTATTAGTTATGATCTGTTCATTCTGGTTGTCTCAGTATTTTCTGTTGCTAAAATTTCATCAGTGTGTATACTCAAAATGAGCATTTATTTCTGTGTGAATGACACAGTTAAATGAAAAGTTAACTAAAAACAAAAGCAATCTCAACAAACACACAGGCAGTCATGAGACAAAATAACTTATTTCCAGTCAAGATACCGTACAATTAGTTCACCTGGCTGTTAACTTATATGATTTCCTCAGTTATCAGTTTAGTTTTCTTAAATTTCTACAGTTTACCTGAATAAACTCTACTGTAAGATTTTTCTATTCTCCTTTTCCTTTCTCTATTTTTTCTTTCCCATACTTACCTGCTACTCATGACTCCCACACCTCCTTTTTTTCCTTCTCTCTCTCTTTCAGTCACACCAACCCCATGAGACTAAGATTCTGTTGTTAGTCAACATAGTGTGAAAGTGTTTCTTTTGGTAAAATATGTCACTATCAAACATAGATATACTGGGATAATCATAAGGTTTAGGTTGCATGGGAGAAAAGATTAAATTGAATCCATGGTGGGAAACAATGGATGAAAAGATGTGTGTTGGAACACTGTATGACTGAAACTCAACTATGAACAAATTTTAACTCTGTATCTCATTGTTATATAACCATAAAATAAAAAAATGAATGAGGAACCAATGTTTTAGGTATTTAAAAAACTTAAATATATATTTACAGATATAAATACATACTATAAATACAGATACATTATATATGTATAAAAATATAAATGTATACACACATGTATACATATATTGTTTCTGTCTACAGATCTCAAATTGGGAAGAATCAAAACATCCTTTTGTTTGGTTTAGCTGTATTTTGGCCATTTTAAACTTCAGAACTTTTTTACCTCCATTCTATAATCATTGTAAAATGTCAAGCATATTGTAGTGCTGCTCAAAAATTTATTTAGGATGCCAATAACAAAAAATAATTAACACACGAATAGGTAGCCTACTGTTCTAAAACCATAGTTCTTCACTCAGTCTACAATCTCACCTTCCAATGGTGCCTTGGATGTGAAGATTCTGGTTCTACACCTAAAACCTCTAAAATCAATGATACCAGGAAACTTCTTGGCACAATTAGAAATTACAAAATAGAATATGAAATCTTAGAAAATTGGCTCAAATTAAAGTAAGATAGTGTGAATTTTTTTTAAATCTTATTTATTGTGGAGATTGTGGAGTCCAAGAATCTTGTCTTGGAGAATGCATCTAAGATATACTTTTAGGAGAGTCACTGACTTCTTTTTATGAGTCTAATAATAGACAGCTAATTCTGTTTGACTATTAATTTGCAGATATAAATGAATGTGCTGTTGTCAATGGTGGTTGTCGGGGCCAATGCTATAATACAATTGGCAGTTATTACTGCAAATGTCAAGCTGGCCAGACACTGGAGGAAGATGGCAAAGGATGTAAAGGTAAGATTTAAAACTGTCTAGTTACTGATCAGAAAGAGAGAACATTTATGTAATGCAAAAGAGAGGCTTTGTCTTTTATTCTGAGTCAGTTAAAGTGCTTGTGTAGAATGTTGTCAGGAGCATAGATCTTCCTCTCATGTCTAGATTACAAAATTGTAACCCTAAGAACACTTAAAGCAGCTTATTATAGGAAACATATGATTATGCACTGGTTTGGTTGTGTCATGTTCTGATTATGGATTTTCAATCGTTCATTTAAATCCTTCAGTAAAGTACATATTTTTGAAAGCATTTCATTTAATTCTAAAGGAAAAATAGTGCTTATCATAAAATAGTCTTAAATTGTTACAATAGAAACATAGTGGCACAAAATTAACTACGGGAATAATCTTGGTATAAAGTTAGCTTTTTATCCCAAACACCAATTTTCTGTCTCCTATAAAAATTAATTTCTTTATTTATTACTTCATCATTTTGTTCTCTTGACAACCATTGTCTATTCAATATCAGGCATTATTTCATGCTCTGGGGATATAAAAATTAATGAGAAATAAATTCTGCCCTGAAGCAACTAATGATTAGAAGCAAAGATTGAAATTTAAGCTGAAACCTGACAGATTGATTTTTTTAAGGCATAACGTAGAGTTAACTGAATTGTATTAAGAAAAAAAAACCTGGAGTTACCCTTAACTCCATCACTTTTTATTTGTGAAACTTGAACATATTATTTTAATCTTACAAGATTGTTACTTCTCCTGTAAAGTTTGGGTACTATCAGATCCTAAATCCACAAAACTTGATGAGGTTATTAAGTAACACATCTAGCATAATGGCAAAAAGTAACAATCAAATGATAACTATAAATTGAGCTATCTTTTTTGTGATTTCTCTGGTGGCCATACCCAGTGTTTCTAAGAGCTTATTCCTGGATGTACGCTCAGAAAGTATTCCTAACAGACCCAGAGGTCCATGTGGAATACTGAGGAATGAATAAGAATTTGCCGCATACAATGCAAGTGCCAAAAAAGCTATTCTATAGTTCCAGCACTGAACTCAGTTATTGTTTATGAACTCAATTTTTGGTCATATTGGGTAATGAAGACCAGAATATACTTTTTGTCTTATTTTTGATAGAGATATCTCATAAACAAGCAAATAAGCATTTCTGACTATTTTATCAGTTATTACTTCAAAACACACTTGATTAGTTTATGTCTAAAGACCTAATTTTCAGATCATATAGACATGCATTTATTTTAGCATTATTTTTCTTTTTTTAAAATTTTTTATTTTTAATTATGAGAATAAAGATGCAAAGAAAGAGGACAAGGTAAAGTTACAGTGGAGGGACGATCACCCATAAGCAGAATTCACATAAGTCCCCTTGCTGATATCTTAACATTGAACTTTCAGCCAAAAAATATTAAGAAAAATAAAACAGAACCCATGTACAATTACTTTGTACCTCAAGTCCCCAGCTTGTAATACATATTTCTTAGCAGCACATCAAGCATTCTAAAGCCATAAAACTTATGTAACTCCTTAAATATTGAAGGCATAGTACTTTTTTTTACATTTCCATGCATATGCATATTAGTTTAAGTTAACCTCAAAAGTGGGTGTTTCTTTTTAAGGATAAGAGTCAAAGGAGCACAGTAAAAACGGCGTTAGAGTGGCAATACTTGTTTGCATCGGCCCACCAAAATATGGGGGTCATGGAAAGGAAAATCCTTGGCCTAAATACAAGGGGACCAAACCCCTGAAGTTTCCTGGCATAAGACCAACTCTAGGCTCCAGGAACACTAGATTGCCCAATCCAAGTCGTTGTCTGTAGTGCCAACATACTTTTATTTTCCACACTGTCTCTGTTGTTGGTATTATGTTTCTGTATTAAAGATCCTGGATTCTGTATATCCTATATTGCAGTTAGGATGGTGCAGAGTGTCCTCTCTTTTCACCTTACAATTAAAGGGCAATGCAGAAAGCCCTGTCCAGTATGCAGGTCGTTGATATTCTTAAGTCTTATCAGTGTTAAGGGAAGTCTCCTGTGAGTAGATTGATGTCAGAGCAGTGGTTGGGTCTCCCCTGGTAGAAGATTGCTTCCAGGTGTTGTAAAAAACCTTGGGTGTTTCATAGGTAGCTTTCCTGGTTCAGGGGTGAATGGAGAATGGGGAGGCCTGTGCAGGTCATTATACCAATGTTCAGGGTGTAAGATCCCATTGCACTACAAGATTTGGGAGTTCCAATCTCTATTAGATAAGAATTTATTTGAATGTAGGTATTTCCCATTTTAATGTGCCTATGCAAACAAGGAACAATGCCACATGGCTTTATAGGCCCATATGGGGGAAAATAAATTTCTTTTATTGTTTGTTTTTTGGTTTTTTTGATGCTCAGGGGTCACTCCTTGCTAAGCACTCAGAAATTGCCCCTGGGATGCCAGGGCATCAAACTGCAGTCCTTCCTTGGCTAGCGCTTGCAAGGCAGACACCTTACCTCTAGCGCCACCTCTCCAGCCCCTATTTTAGCATTATTTTTCAATTCGCCTTAACAATTGTATTCATCACCCTCATCCTCCTCACACACTAGAATTCCCTGATAGCATATACGTATTTATATACAAAAATTAAACTGATAGAAGCTATTTTGAAATTAATGTATTCTAAAACCACTGCAAATGAGCATTTAAATTCTTAAAGGTGCAGTAATAAAAGTTCTTGTTTATTTACTTGATAACAGTCAAGTTCAGTTTAAATATCTATTGTTCTGAATTCAATAGCCATAAAAGTCATTTGAAAACATGTTGCACTACACAAATTAAATTTAACTTATATAATTAACTTTTAAAATGCAGATCAATGTTTTAGTAACCATTTATGCCATCACACCTGGAGTGACATGGAAATATTTGTAACTGTCCTTTTAACTAATCTTCAACCTATTCTACAATGACCTAGAGAATTATGAAGCTTAATACTGAGTATCCTCTTGATGAAGAAATAACTGATACCCAACTCATGCTTTCTGATACAGAATGCAGAAAACAATGTAGAAAATATGAATTAGAGTGGGAAATAGTACCAGCTACTGAATGAACATTTATATGTGTGAATGTAGGTTGTTTTGTTGATTGAGTAAGGTATTCATAGCATTTGGATATGCTGTCATCTACATTTTAGGAAAATAATCTGTTAAAAATTAAAATTCACAAATATAGGGATTAAAGTGACTGTTATCAAAAGATTCTATATTTGGATGCTATTCTATATAGCGATAAGGAGGATCTGCAAAGAAGAAAACTAAATGGAAGGTTTCTATGGACAGCAGAACAGTAAGACAAAGTTTTCCTCAGAGAAAAAGTGAGGGTGTAGTCTACAAATTATCTTACTCATGGTAGCCAGTGACTTCCAGATAGATTTTTTCAAGAGAGCATTATTGGGAAAGATCTAAACAAGCAGTGAGGTTGGAGAGATTTACAGCTTGCCGTGCAAGCTGATCCACGTTCAATCTGGCACTGCATTCAGACCCTTGAGTTCCAGCAGTTCAGAGCACAGAGCCAGAAGTCAGTTCTGAATAATGTTTAGTGTGGCCCACAAACAAAATATTAGTCTTGGTGTATAGAACTCTAGATCTTCTCAGAATAAGGACAAGAAGCAACGTTTTACCTCTCCATTTTTCTCCTAAAGCCTAGTAGCTGCAGACACCTCCCACAGCCTTCACCATGTCATCTCAGCATTCAGTTCCATAGACTCATTTTATTCTCAAAGAAGAGGTGAGTCAAGACATGAAAACTCATGGTTACTCTGATCTCTCAGCTGAAAACTCTAGGGGGATGGGTGGGGGTGGGACTGGACAAGCCAAGTGCCTACCCTGCCCAGACATTTGTAGCTGCAGACATGCCCCACAAGTACGGCCATTTCTCTGACCCTACTTCATCAAATCTTTTCAGAGAAGCCTAACCAGCAAAACCAGGTATGCCTTTGTGGGAGCTGAGAACTCTGTGTCTTCTCAAAGTGAGATGTGCATCCTCTTCCTTCACCTGTCTGTACTTCTGAACGACTGGCAGTGACAGATACAAGCCAGACACATGCCATGGCAGCTCTTTGACCCAGCTCCACAGATCCTGAGTTCTTGGGGACATCTCCAAAATTTTCAATGCCTTCCAGTAGGAAGATGGACACACCAAATTGACGTCAAAGTAGAATAGAAGCAACCTAGGGTTAACAAGCAAAGCAATAACACTGAATGCTCATCTAGCAATAAAAGTATAGTAAACGTGGCTTGACTTGATGTCCCTATTGTGAGATATAACATTTTCACAGATTTACTTTTACTAAAGTTTTATTCAATAAGTCCATTACCATTTCATTGTTACAAGCAATATAAAGTAGATTATTTTGTGCCTGCAAAGGGGATCTGCTGACTTTAGGGGTGAAGAGAAACTGGGAACAATGGTAGAGGGATTGTTACACTGGCGGTGGGATTAGTGCTGGAACACGGAATGTCAGAAGCAACAGTATTATGAACCACTTTGTAAACCTGTAAATCGCTGTGTTTAAATGAAGTAAAATAATTAATATATATATGTTATAAATAGTTTGGGTAGCAAGTCTAGGTAAGTACTGCAAATTGAATAACCATAATTTATGCTAGCTGATTTTTCTTTCTTCTTTTAATAAATTTAACTGTACTTATCATTTTTGTTGCTATTACATCTTATGACTATTGTTTTGTATAAAAATGTATGACTGTGAGTGAAATGGACCAGTACTTTGTTTATTGTCACTTATGTTTATTGTTCTCAATTGGGGTCAATCCCCTCACCCAAAACACGTTGGCAATGTTGGAAGAAAGGGGTCCATTGAGTTCAGTCCAGAATTGGTCGAAATAATCCTCTCTGTTTTTTGATTATCCAGATGTTAAAGTTTCTCAGGCAAATGCTATTTTCATATAGTGTTTCTCTCGCTCTCTTTTTTTTTATTACTGCATATGCTTAGCTGGATTTTTGAATCCAGCTTATTGAATTTCAAGTATCAACAATTATTTTTAATTTTTATTTAAAGCACTGTGATTTAAAAATTTATTCATAGTTGAGTTTTAGACATGAAATGTTCCAGCACCAATCCCACCAGTGTCAGTCTTCCTCCACCAATGTTCCCAGAGTTCATCTCATACCATCAACTTATAGCATTACATTTTTAGAGGTCTTATTTTTCTTCACCCATAGGTATTTATTCAGCATGTTCATTTTTATAACCAGATTTTTTTATTTGATGACTTATTTTACATTTTAGCAATGACTGTTCTGTATTCTGCATCTGATTCCAAAATCTATTGGCCTAGTGGTGGAGTTTAAGTCTGTTATTTCTCACTTTCAGAACATTATTTAGATACCCTTTCCTTTCAGGTTTGATATGTCTCTATCCTTGAATTGAACACAGAGCACTGTTCTTACTGCACAATTATATAATACAAATGAGATTGTTTCATGGAAAAATATTATGTTTTATCACATTTTTACACACAGCTCACAGGTGGCTAACAGCTAGAATTCCATAAACTAAATGAAATTGTAGCTATAATATTATTTTACATATAAACGAGTGAACTTTGAAAGGTGATGAACATTGAAAGGACAGTGAGATACATTTCCTATTGATGCAATAAATTAACATAAAATGCATTATTAAAAATATTGTCAATGAATTGACTTAAATATTTAAAGTTAAGTTTTATATTTGATTTAATTTAATTTTAACCCATAATAAATGTTAATGTGAATATACAGAGAATATGAATCAGTATGCTGCTGTCATAGAATTATAAGCCTTTATATGAGCAAGAGGATTTTATAGATGGAATCCTAAGAAAGTTAAGTGGTTTAAACAAGCTCTAAATGCTAATATTAGTGTAAAGTGAGTAGCAGCTGAGTTTGTTATTTATCCTTAATTATATTGATAGTTAACATGAGTTGGATACAAAACAGTCTACCTGGGGGCCGCAGGAGGCAAAGTCGGGGTGATCCTTGAGTGCAAAGTCAGTAATAAGTTTGAACATTGGGGGGTGTGACCCAAACAACTAAAGCAAAACAAAACAAACAAACAAACAAACAAAAAGATTCCTCTAGGGCAGGGCCACTAAATATTGTACGGAGGGCCGGAAACGACCCACGGGCAGCGAGTTTGAGACCCCTGGATCCAATCCCATGAGTTATAGTGCTACTAAAACTCAGAGATTCCCAATTAATAAAGACCATGTTCTAAGAAGAAGAAAATTAAATCTAATGAGATTAACTGATATTCCAAGTCCCAAAGACTTGACTGTATAATTGTAGATCGAGATTCTCTTTTTTCACTTGATTTACTATTCTCACCATAAATACTTATTTAGTAGCTACTCTGTTCTCAGTTTGGCCTTAGATAGCACAAGAATAACAGGACAAAATGTAATTTCTTATGTCATTGAATTTTAGAATTTTGTCTATGATAAAATATTGTTATGTTTTATTTTAATCTGTTTTGGGGTCACACTTGGCAGTACTTTAGGCCTTATTTTTGGTTCTGTGTGCAGGGATCATTTCTGGCAGTGCTTGGGAACCATATGTCATTCTGGGTTTTGAACTGGTGTCAGCAGGCAAAGTGCCTTAGTCTTTATATGTAATGAATTAATGAAAGTAAAAGCAATGACTTCTGGGTACAACTTTATCAGTTCTTTGCCTACATATAGTAATGTATCTCACTCAACAAGGCATTATCTTATTAGATTGAGATGTCTACAGACATTCTATAATAGTATGTGCTACTTATATTGATGCTGCTATTTTAAACTTTTATAAATATATATGTATTGTTCATACTTTAGAAGAAAACTAATCACATTTTACAGTAATTTGCCCTATACTTTCAGAATATATCCATGCTCCCAATAGACAGGAAAACACTGGTTGAACTAAAAAGTGGAAGTTTTTTGATTCTTAAAATGTCTGTCTGTTTCTCTGACTCTCTTTATCTCTATCTCTCATTTAAATATCTGTTTCTCTCTCTCTATCTCTCTCTCTCTCTCATTTGGGCATACTTAACTTTAAAATTAAAAAAAGGAAATTATTTTTAGGGATATATCTACTTCTTATAGTTGTCTTAATAGTCCCCCAAAACAACCCTTTTGAGATATTTTGTTCTTAAGGAGCATGAGAATTCTCTATACGACAGATCTATTATACTAAGAAAATAGTTTCTATTTATAGATTCTAATATACTAAGAAAATAGTTTTATTTTCTAGCTTATATATATTTTTTACACTGAACAAATTCTGTTTTGTATATATATGGTATATATGTATATAGCATATATTTGTGTATATATAATTTTATACTGAATGAATTCTGTTTTGTCTGTGTACAGACAAAACAGAATTCATTTATACAGACAAAACAGAATTCATTCAGTGTAAAAAACTGAAAACACTTAAAATTCTTTGGATATATTATAGTTGATACATAAAGAATGTAAAGTTGTCTTTCTATGTATTATTCATCCATCAAACATTGCATTTGACCCATACAAAACGAATCATGTTGAACAAAGAGCACAAAGTTCACTATGAATACTGATTCTGACATTACTGAAACTAAGGCAAGTTACTTTATATAGTTTAGTGTAAAAATTTTTTCTTCATCAATATAAACAGAAAAATAACATCAAATAAAACTTAAGTTAAATTTTTAGATAAGACACTGTATCTTAGGGCATTAGCCTTGCACATGGCTGACCCAGGATGGACATGGGTTTAATCCCCAGTCTCCCATGTAGTCCCCAGGACTACAGGAGCGATATCTAATCACATAGCAAGGAGTAACCCCTGCGTGTCACCGGGTGTGCTCCCCCCTCAAAAAAAAACCCAAAACAAAAAAGATGTTTATATAAAATCTTGATGATAGGAAGCCTCTTTGCTGTACCTCATGATTGCACCTAGAATTCCAAAAACTTCCTTCATGTTCCTTAATGGAACAAAATTCTTTTTGACCTTATGGGCCACACCTGGCAATACTCGAGACTACTTTTGGCTTTCCACTCAAGAATCACACCTGTTGGTTTTCACGGAGTTATTTGGGATGTCAGGGTCAAACTCAGGTCATCAGCTTGCAATGTAAGTACCAACACATTGTGTTATCTCTCCAGCCACTAAAGGAATAAACTTTACTTTTCCCTGTCCTCTCAGTTACTCTCCTCAGATAAAGTGAAACTAATTGCCTCATTGGCAAGTTCGGAAAAAAATTTGAAATGTGGAGTTTAGTACTTCTCTCTATTTCCTCTGGGATCTACAAATGTCTGAATAAAAATGAATTTTGGTCTGTTATGCTATCATATATTGTTGAAATGCAGTAGGAACCTATATTAGCAACACAGATTTTTTTCTGCTTTTCTACGTATTTCAACATATGACTTATACATTTTTTCCAAATAAGTAGAATATGGACTGGAGTGATAGTAAAGTGTTAAGAATGTAGTCCATAAATGCTCGCCCAAATTTAAAAAGTGTTACAACTATAATATAGACATTGTGATGGTATTATTTAAAATTGTTTATTTTAACTGTCTTTTTTGTAATGTTAGAGAGGAATGTGGAGAGATAGTACAGAAGCCAAGATGTAGTTAAAAATGTAGGAGTTAAGAATGCAGACACAAGCAAAGTACTATAGAAATACAGAACTATACAGTATTTCAGTCTTTAGTTTCTAAAAGAACCTCTATACAGTTTTCCATAACAACTGTATTAAACTATAACAATAGTGTATTAGAATTCCTTTTCTTCCACATTCTTTTCAACACATGGTTTTAGTGAA
The DNA here is from genome assembly GCA_004027635.1 of Crocidura indochinensis. Classification (NCBI taxonomy): domain Eukaryota; kingdom Metazoa; phylum Chordata; class Mammalia; order Eulipotyphla; family Soricidae; genus Crocidura; species Crocidura indochinensis. The sequence continues at coordinate 23,899 of PVKC010009411.1, forward strand.
CTTAATATAGATAAATATGTAATGCGTTTTAAATTTGCATTTTCTTAATAATAAATAATAATTTTTATGTACCTGTAGGCATCTTTATCTAGGCATTCATTTGAAGTAAATGAAAACTCTAATTATAAAAGATATATATGTATGAGAAGGAAAGAAACTGAGCAGAGGAGAAGAAATACAAATATGTAAAAGATAGAACTCAGGAACCAAGTGGTCTCAGATGCATTGGTGGAGAAAAAAATGGACAGAACTAAATCACCAAGTCAAATCAAATAACAATGAAATCAAGAGACCCAAACTATAACAATCTACCCTTTAAATGTACCTGTATTACTGCCAGGCTGGCAAACAAAGGGTGGGTTACACTCTGGGAACAAGGTAGTTGGAACTGGCCATGATTCATTGTATGTTTGGAAGAACTCTGAAGAACTTTGTAAATCACAATGGTTTCAATCAAATAAATAACAGTGAATATAAGATAAAAATAAATAAAATAAATAATATTCAAATCACCATGAGTCACAGGAAGAGGGATTAATATAGAATGACCATACTTATTTGTAGGAGAAAATTAGAGTATGATAATAATGCCCCAAAACAATAGAGATGGCCAGAAAGACTGCTTTTTGGTAGGAATCTTGCTACAATGAATAGAAGAATGTAACTGAAAGAAGGGGCCACTATAACATTGATAGTTGGAAATTATCATTCTGGACAAGTACTGACTGCTGAAACTAGTATGTATGATACCCATTTAGTAACAATAGTGCAACCCACCATGTCTAAAAGGGAAGAGAAAGGAAAAGAATAGTCTTAACTCTCGTCAGCCTAGAGAGAAATCATAATTAAAATCTAAAACCTCGCTATGAGCACAGAAATCCACTTTATCCTTTTTAAGCTCAGTATTGTATATAAAACCAATCAGTTTTCCCCTAATCATTTAAAATAAGCATGACACCACCTCAGATTTTAGCTTACAACCTATTATAATTAAATGCATATTTGAAATCAAGGCAGGCTGAATGAGACCTTACTGAAAATAAATACCCTAGGATAAGCTGGCTCACTTTTTAAATATCATTAGGGAGGGACAGACCTATTAATGGTTTTTTAGAATTTTTGATGATGCCAAAAGGAGTTTCAATTAGCAACAGTTCTTCAAAGTCAGTAATCGAGCAGGTCATCTCCCACAAGTACCTGTTCTTCATAATACAGTTAGACAAAAATCAACTACAGTTTAGCCTACTGTCTCAAAAAACTCCTGATAATGGGGGCAGGGAGCACAGCAAAAATAAAATAGAAGCATCCAACCAAGACAAATTGCTATGTGGGGATATATTTAAATAAAGGGCAACCAAGAAATTCTTTTCATTGTTTTTCTGATGGCTATATATATTACATATAGCAAGACTGTAACGATAAATTAAAAAACTTTGGACTTAGTTCATTACTATTTTTAACTGGTCTTTCATTCACCTTTTTAAAAGGAGTTTATCTTTGAGAAAGAGAATGTAATTATATTTTTCTTTTGTTTGCCAAGCAAAATTGTACAACTGAATCATTCTACTCTGCCTTCAAGTTTGTATTTCACTCCTAGAACTTATTTATCTTAAAAATTATGAAGTCAGACTTGCCAAAAATTATCACAATTATGTTTCCTTTTAGACAAATAAAATGGAGGAAGTTGAAACATACCTTTGCATAAACTATCTTATTTTCAATAATTGTTATAACATAATAAAAAATTTCAAAATTGTATGGCAATATGATTTTACAAGTTTGTCAAAAGAACTAAACACTGTTTAAATAAGTGAAAAATCATTTTTCCTCTTTTCATAGGGTCTCATTAAAACAATCTCGAAATACATCTATGGAATTTTTTTCTTTTGATTTGATTAACACCCAGTTTTCTCCTGGCTCTGTGCTTAGGGGTCATTCCTTACGGGGCACATGCGACCCAGGTGGTTTGTTCCATGGACCAAATCCTAGTTGACTGTATGCAGTCAAGTGCCTAACTAACTGTGTTCTGGCTGCATTTTGTAAAAATTTTACCAGGAAGCAAACCAGTTTGCATTAAGTTATTACTTATCTCCAAATCAAAGAATTTTAAGTATTTGATTTATAGTGACATCTAGACACCAGGTCCACTCAATATATGCTCTCTAAAAGTGATCTAAACCACTAATTTCTAAAAATAAGCCAACAAATAAAAGCATTATGCAGCCTAAACTGTCTACCATAGTTCATAAGTTAAAGTTAGATATCAGGTTTATCCTAAGTATCAGTTTCCTAAAATATCAAGTGTATCATACCTTCCTCCAATAAAATGAATATAAATATGAAATGTTATTTATTTTATTTATATAGGGTTCATATTTTATTACACATGCATTATCAAGTGTGAAATATGTAGATTATATGTAGTATGATACTATTGATTATATATTAATATTCCAATAAGCATTCACATATTTTATACCATTTCTTGTAGAAAATATTTAAAATAAATCTTTCTAGAAATCTTTCTAAAAACTGTTTATTTTTTCTTTTAGCAAGGAAAATGGTTATCTTCAGGAAATGCTTAAAATCATATATTTCTTTGATTAGTTGGCAAAAAATATTCAGGATAACTGATCATTAATTAATTGCTCTTATTCTAGTACAATGCTATTTATCCTTGATTCTTAAAACTGAGCACAATAACTGAGTTTTCTAAACTGCTTGATACTACTAGCCATCTAACACTGTTAAGTGACATTGTTCTCTGTAGGAAGAATTTACTTCCAAGACACATACTTTAGAGCAACGTTTTTCAACCACTGTGCCACAGCACACTATTGTGCCATGAGATATTGTCTGGTGTGCCATGGAAAAATTCTAGTTTCATCTGTAACACGTGGCTTAGGTTCACAAATAGGTGAATCATTAAATTTGTTATTTCATAATATTTATTTCATGATAAAGTAATTATAAAATAATTTTGTT
>PVKC010009412.1:0-26866 GCA_004027635.1 Crocidura indochinensis
AGGAAAGGAAAGGAAAGGAAAGGAAAGGAAAGGAAAGGAAAGGAAAGGAAAGGAAAGGAAAGGAAAGGAAAAAAGGGGCCAGAGAGATAGCATGGAGGTAAGGTGTTTGCCTTGCACACAGAGGGTTGATTTCGAATCTCAGTATACATATGCTCCCCCAAGCCTACCAGGAGTGATTTCTGAATGTAGAGCCAGAAATGACCTCTGAGTACTGCTAGTGTGATCCAAAAACCAAAAAAAAAAAAAAAAAAAAAAAAAAAAAAAAAAAAAAAAAAAAAAAAAAAAAAAAAAAAAAAAAAAAAAAAAAGAGAAAAAAGAAAAAAAAAAAAGAAAAAGTGGGACAAACTCTGTAAATGCCCACAAGAAGGTATCAATTACAGGTGAGGTAGACAGAGAGGGCCCATTTGCTAAATGTCAGTCCACTTCTTTTCTTACCCATTTATGCTTTTGTTAAATGAACTTATTCTTAATTAGTTACGATGACAGACCCTCACCTTGAGCTCAATAGCACAGACTTTGGTTCACTACATTTGATTATATGAGGTAAATATTAGATACCCAAGGTGCCAACAGAAGCAACTATTGACTCCAGATAAATTATTATCTTATTTTTAGCAAAAAAAAATGCTTATTATTTGTCTGATTATATAGGATCTATTTCCATTACATATATTGGATATTTATCTTTGATAGTATCCAGTATTAGAATGTTGTTCTACAAGTCATAGCATATACCCAAAGTAAGTTAATAAGTATGTAGTTATGTCTACTCAAATCATGTCAAATTATTTGTGGAATCAAGGCATACCAGTGGGAGATACTCATTAAAATATCTAACTCTAAAGGTATTTATACTTCTTTTCTCCATTACTTAGGAAACCAAGGGTTCCAATACTAAAGAAAGGCTTCTAGTAATAAAACAATTATTTTTTTCAGTTGAAAGTTATAGTAGCTGCCTAGTTATTAAGATCTTTGTGTAGTTTAACCAATTTACATAAATAATAATTACTTTCCTAGCAGGGATTATTTACCCATACCACTTAGAAAAATTAGGTCAGGTACTTTAAGAAAATGTACATAATGACTGGAGAGATAGCATGAGGTAGGGCATTTGCCTTGCATCAGAAGGACGGTAGTTCGAATCCTGACATCCCATATGGTCCTCTGAGTCTGGCAGGAGTGATTTCTGAGCGTAGAGCCAGGAGTAATCCCTGAGTGCTACTGAGCGTGAGCCACCAAAAATAAGGATAAAAAAGAAAATGTACATAAACCCAGATACATTTATGTGGAAAAGGGTCTCCCAAGAAGTGCTTAATGGGACCAAAGACCATTTTCATTGTTACCCAGTAGTACATAGGACCCGAAGATTTGTACTAGAATATGACAATTTACATTGATGCTAAGGTCCAGCATATCATCTATAAACAAATTAATTTTGAAATATTGTTTTTGTTTCTCTTGCATCCTGACAATTAAAAATTAACTCACATTAAGTTTTCTTTTTTATTTGGAATAAGTTCAAATAACCTGAAATTACCACATTAGTTCCAGAGATTAGTTCCTTCTATGACCATCATACACATGCATAAAAAAAGGAAATGCATAATAATACATAAAATATCAAGGAGGTTCCAAAGTTTTGGGTCTTCCAAACCAGAGATTTTAGAGCAGCATTATGTTAACTTATACCTTAGCTTTAATATATAACTAAACTGAATTCTTTTTTCAAACAAAACAAAACAAAAACTGAGCAAACATAAAAAAAAATTGATAATTTTCTATCAGAGAATGAGTTTGCAGGATACATTTCGAGGTGTAATCTCTGGATACAGATAGGCAAGCTGAAAATCACTGCTTACCTAGATGAGAAACATCATGAAAACTAGTAGCAACAAAGTAAGAAATCAGTGTGAGCTGTGGTCTTAAGGGAACCTCCAAATATTTTTAGGTACTATTCCTCTAACTCACTCATGTTAAATATCCAAGAATAATTCACTTATAATTCCAGAGGGGAAATGTAACTCTGAAATATACTCAAGAGCATTCTCCATAGCAAAGAGTTTTCCTCTGTGAGAAACAGTTTACCAAATTTCATGTAAAATGAGCAAAGTCTGGGGCCCGGGAGATAGCATGGAGGTAAGGCGTTTGCCTTTCATGCAAAAGGTCATCGGTTCGAATCCTGGTGCCCCATATGGTCCCCCGTGCCTGTCAGGAGCGATTTCTGAGCATGGAGCCAGGAGTAACCCCTGAGCACTGCCGGGTGTGAACCAAAAACCAAAAAAAAAAAAAAAAAAAAAAAGAGCAAAGTCACTATAGCCACTTTAGGTCTTTTTTCTTTATTATCTTATTTAAAAAAGAAACAAAACTAGCAAGTGATGAAATATTTTCTAAAAATCATACCCCTGGGGGCCGGAGCAGTGGTGTAAGCCATAGTGCTTTTGCCTTCGATGCACTAACATAAGACGAATAATAGTTCAATCCTATGGTTCCCCAAGCCAGGAGCGATTTTTGAGCACATAGCCAGGAGTAAGCCCTAAATGTCACCGGGTGTAACCCAAAAGCAATAAATAAAAATAATAATAAATAATAAAATAAAAGCCATCCCCCAGAGTTTCAGGAATTTGAAAAGCTGTGATTAGATTATAAAATTATAAAATAATTTATTTTTCTTATTTAACAACGTACTCCATAGTAATTTAAAAAAATAACTACCACGAATTAGCTGAATTAAATGTTTTCATTTTATAATTTAAGTTAAAGAGTCTAAATAAAGACTGGAGTGATAGCACAGCAGTAGGGTGTTTACCTATATGTTGCCATCCTGGCACAGAGCTGAGTTCAGTTCCAGCATTTTATATAGACTCCCAAGCCTATCAGGAGAGATTTCTGAGCACAGAGCCAAGAGTAACCACAGAAAAATGACAGGAGTGGCCCAAAATCAAAACCAAAACAAATAAAATTTAAATACAAGGTTGCTTCCCATCTTGAACATATGTCATGTGCCTCCAACTTAGAGTCCATTTGATTAGACAGCTACCACCCAATCCCAAACCATAGATCTCAGACACAGAAATGACACAGTTCTCCACAAGAGCTCCAGGAACCCAACTCCCTCTGGGACATTCTTAATACTTCTTACTCCAAAATGCACCAGTTTTGATATGACATCTTGACAATGAGTAAATGGCAACTACTTGATCTAAGAGCAGGTTGTCTTATCTCACCACCTAAGGATAAGAAAATCAGAAGACACATCATCCTTTGATCTGTGCAAAAGCCAAGATTGCTAACTACTTAAGACAAACTGTGACAACCATGACTGAGCAGAAATTATTCTGGGACCAATAAAAAAGACCCTAGTTTAGGCTTTGGCCTACAGTCTGTACAACAACCAAGATCTCTAAATCCAGAGGTCTGACTGAGACAACTGCAACTGAGCAGAACTTTTGGAAACATAATGAAAGACTCTATTGTAGGCTTTCTCCTAGGATAGGTGCAAAAAACCAAGACTACTAACTACAGAAGACTGATTAAAACTACAATGATTGAACAGAAATTCTAGAACTGTAAAGAGCAACTCCATCCTAGACTCCATCCTATGAACTGTGAAAATACCAAGATGTCTAGTTACAGAGGCCTGATTTTATCATCCATGACTGAGCAGAAAGTTTCCAGATAGCACAAAAGGACCAAGAGGTAAGAAAAAGAGTATGTATGGAGCCTATAGATATTCCCATGACAGTATATTTCAATGGAGGAGAAACCCTATGTCTCTTATGCCAAGGGAATTCCCTTTCTAATCTCCCCAATATTTAATATGCCTATGAAAAAAAAGCACAAATTAAATGTTTTTGTTTTTTGTTATTGTAGTTGTTTTGGTTTTGTTTTGCTTTTTTTTGTTTTGTTTCTATTTCGGGATCATGGTTATTATTTGTTTTTTGTCTTATTGCTGTGGGGGTTTTTGTTGTTTGTTTTTTTTATCATTGTAGATTTGTGGGTAATATTATGTTGTTTTTTCTTTTTCCCTTTCTTGTCTTAAATTGATATTTATAACTTCTAAAAAGACTGCTCCCATTTTTGCTTGTTTGATTTTGTGCCCCCCTTTTTTTCTTTCCTTCAAACAGAACCACATAACTTGAGCATTCTTGTTCTGCCTTATAGCAGTGTACCAAGACCAAACAGTTGTATGAGCATTGAGTAGAAATAAAAAATTATCAGGCTTAAACACCAAATCCAAAGCCAATGGCAACAGAATCGATATCCAATCTACAACAAACTAGACACAGAGGGGACCACTTATACTAGTAGCCCAAGGGCAAAGGAAGGGGATATGGGATGCATGCTGGGAACATTGGTATAGGGAGGAAACATTGGTGGTGATAATGTCCCTGATTCAATGTCACTATGTACCTAAAGTATTACTGTGAAAGATTTGTAATCCACTTTGGTCAAAATAAAATTTATTTTAAAAAATAATCTAAAATTATTAAAACAAAAGTCCTATAGCTAACAGCATAATTCATAGCGAGATGCTAGAAGTATTCTCCACTAATAACTAAACAATGTTCTCCCTATTCTTTTCACATAGTACTAGAAGAACTTATTTCTTCAATAAGGCAATAAAAATAAATACATATAGTAACAAGAATACAATAAAACATATAATGTTCCTAGTGTTCAAAATGAGATATTTTCTTTTTTTTTTTTTGGGTACACCCGGCAGTGCTCTGGGGTTACTCCTGGCTCCATGCTTAGAAATTGCTCCTGGCAGGCATGGGGGTCTCCCGGGCCCCAAAAATGACATATTTTCGTTTTATTTTTATTTTTTTTTTTGGTTTTTGGGTCACACCCGGCAGCACTCAGGGGTTACTCCTGCTCCACGCTCAGAAATTGCTCCTGGCAGGCACGGGGGACCATATGGGGCACCGGGATTCGAACCGATGACCTTCTGCATGAATGGCAAATGCCCTACCTCGATGCTATCTCCCGGACCCCCAAAATGACATATTTTCCATTATTCAGAATAGTTGGTTAATCTATTTAAAAATTGTGAGTAAACAAAGAAAACTTGTGAAACTAGTAGTTATGTATGAAAGATTGTAAGATTCAATGTTAATTAATTGATTAATTGTATTTTATAGATATTAAACTTTGAAAAAATAAAAATTATTATGCATCCATGAAACAAATTTGAATTAAAATTTGACATATAAATCTAACAAAGTTTATAAAATATTATATAGAGAAAATCACAATACTATGATAACTATCAAGAATACTCTGATTAATTAAAAGCATTATGCAGGGGCCTGAGAGATGGTACCATGTTAGGGCATTTACCTTGCATATGTTCGAACAGGGAAGGACCCTGGCATCTAAGATTAGCCCCCAGCATGCCAGTGACAATTTCTGAGTGCTGCTAAGTGTGACCCAAAAAAAAAAACCAATCAATCAATCAATAAAGTTTAAACAAAAAAAGAGGTATTTTGCTATAGACTGGAAGATTGAACATTATAATATAGGTTTTCAATTTTGTAGAGAGATTCAATGTTATCCCAATCAAAATCTTTGCAAGAAATTTTGGAGCTATTAGTATAAAGAAGTTACTTCTGAAAGGCATATAGAATGTCAGATATTAAACTCAGGCTGCCCATGTGAAAAGCAAATGCTGTTCCCACTGTGATTTTTATTGGGCCTCTGATAAACTGCTTTTAAAGTTTATATGAAAAGTCAAGAAAAAGAAGAATAAGAACAAAACAAAAAGAGGAGGAGGGTGTGGAGGAGAAGAAAAATGAGAAGTGGGAGGACAGCAGAAGTAGAAGAGATAAGAATGATAATGAAGAAACAAGAGGAAGTAGAGGAGGAGGAGATAAAAAAGAAAGGAGAAGCAGCAGGAGGAGAAGTTTAATAATAATAATAATTAAAAAGAAGAAACAGAAGAATAAGGAAAAGGAGAAAGACTAGGAGGAAGAAGAATAGAAGGCAATGGAAGAGGAGAAAGTAAGGAAGCGAAGTAAGAAAGGAGTAGAAAAGGAGGAGGAAAAAAGAAGTTGAAGAAGGCAGAAAAGGAAGCTGAGAAAGAAGAGAAGGAAAAGGAGAAGGAAAAAGATGGAGTTGAAGGAGGAGAATTTATGATGGATGAGATGGAGGAGAAGAAAGGGAATTCAAGAAGGAAGAGGAAGCAGACGAGGAGTAGAGGAGGAAAAAATAACAAAGCCAAGAACATGGAAAGAACTCAACTATGAAAAATGACTAAATAGAATATGATTACTGGAATGGAATTCTGGAGCATAAAACAGTTATTCAAAAATGTTAAGATAAATATGGAGAAATCTTAGAGTCTTACATCAAGTACTTTACTTGCCTTACAGATGACTTACTCATATTGAGCTCAAACACCCTCCTCAATACTTCATATGATCTTCCATGCCGTCTAGAAGTGTTCCCTGAGCCCAGAGCAAGAATGGTGTCTGAACACTGTCAGGTGTGCCCCACCAAAAATTCAAACATAGAAATAAATAAGGAGTAAACATGAACTTACTTGTTTCCTACAAAGAAAATTATTCATCAAAATCTTAGTAAAATGTAAATTAGGCTTGCTCTTTGAGCTATTTTGTTCCTTTAACACATATCTTGCTTGCTTAGATCTAATTGTTTATTTCATTCTGGAGATGCCTGCATTCTCTCTTGAACATATTCTTCCTGCAAATTTTTTAAATAAGTTTATGCTTCAAATAAAAAAATAATTCAGAAGTGACTGTCTGGATGTGTATAGATATCTATCCTCCTGCTCACCCACCTCAATATGTGAAGATGTGAACTTCACTGTGCCTAATAAAACTACTAGCTCCTCATTTAGTGTCTCTTGCAAAGTCTTTTCCTTGTCTTGCATTTCTCAAATCATTGCTGTAAATTAATTATTTAATACTTAAAATATTAAAGTTACTAAGTTTACCTATCTATATTTCCAACCATAGTGTGACTCTCAGTAATAGAATTATAAGAATCATACTTTCTTCATTTTTATGGCTGTCATAATTTATAGTTGGCATGTATTGCATCTTCAAATGAGAACTTATTGAGCAAATCAATGAATGAATGACTATGAATATTACATGGAATGAAAGAGCAATATTCTAGCAGATAAGATTCCCTGTGGCCTAAAAAAAATCCATAAAATGTTGGCATCATTCAAGTAGTTCCGACACTATTCCAGAGAATGCAATCTCTCATAAATGGAAACACAAACTTTCCCAATGAGATTTTAAAGCACACATTCTGTAATGTCATAATGCAGATATGGGCTTATTGCCTTATAAATTAAAATGTGCCTAGGCTGCTTCTGTGGATCTTTCTTGACCCTTGGACCAATTATTGATCTGATACGCATATCATCTCCTTCAGATGTAAATTTTCTTTAAAATGTCCGATATTTTATAAGTATTTGAACTACTTGATAATATGGTCTAATCACCTAGAAACTTCCAACTGAGCAAAGAGATTTTGAAAGCACATAAATCACTAAGCTATTGGAAATCCTAGCGAATCTTTAGCGGATCATTAAGATTTTTTTCCAGGATGTGAGAGTATGATATTATGGTAAAATTGGAATTAGTTTTTGGTCATTCATTACTTCTGCATATATTAAGAGGGATGTGTTTGTGTGTCTGTATGTATGTCTTTCTATGTGTCGTGTGTGTGTGTGTGTGTGTGAGTGAGTGCGCTGACTCATTTCTACCTCAGGATGTGACGCTGTTTGGAGGGAATCAGGCTGCTATAGAATGAAAAGGAGTATGCAGAGCAGCTCACTAGCTCCAGGATCAAGTACCCTTTTTGAGGCACCTACAGGGATTTGTCCATGTTTTAGCTGCAGACTGACCTTGAAGGGCCAGAAATCAAACCTACGAATAAAGTAGAAATCAGCTCATGTTAGGGCCAAGGAGGAGGCCTGTAGGTTGCATTGGATTTGCAGGTGGAACAAAATGAAACACACCTGTCTCATGAGCATGTCACCAGCAGAGTAGATCCAGATGCAGATACATCTGTATCAGAAACTTGGGTGCTTCCCACAGCAGAGTAAAACTTGAGTTCCCTGTTCTGGGAGACCATCATACAGATGGAATGCTTCAGCAAGTTTGTTTCCTGGAGAAAGTTCTGCAGTTGGATAAGAATGCATGTCTGAAACCCACTATTGTTCAAGACTTCGTGGTGTCCTCAGATGATGGGACATTCAGGGTATGATCCACTTCATGATGGCGCCAGACTGGTGGTAATAAGGTTTCTGTCAGCTAGGGCTGATTGATTTAGGAGTCATATAATTTCCTGGAAGCTGTTACTGCACAAAGAACAGACCACTGTAGAGAGGAACGAGCTCACAAACTCCTTCAGAGAGTCAGCTCCCAGAGACACTTCCCATCTTCAGACATCCCAACCAACAAGCCACCATCAGCTTGCAACCTCAAGAATCATGAAACCTGCCAGCACCTCCCACGGATTTTGCTTCCTAGATGTAGGGGTTGTAAAGCTCAGTGACTCCCTTGACCTAGAGACACAGTACTCTAATATGGTGCAAAAAGTACTGGTGAATGCAGAAGTGGAAAACATCACACAATAATGTCTGAGCTACTGCCAGAAACTGCCAGGGCTCATCCACTTCCACCTTTGGCAAGTCACCAAGTTTAGGATATCTTTCATCACTTGTGGGCAAGTCCTGAAGTCCATGGGGACCCAAACCACTTGAGTGAGTGAAGATAATCAAGTGGATCTTGGGTGCCTGGACTCCATAATTGCAACCTGGGAGAGGAAAGGGCTGCACTGGGCTCAGTAACACCAGATAGTTGAAGGGAGGGAGGAGTCCCTGAAGAACATCTGGTCCTGGCAGTATGATGGGGGTGCAAATGGAGCCACCTGGTGGCAATTTCCAGGGCAAGAGTGATCATCTCTGGAGCCTGCTGTAGCTGGGCTGTAGTTTCTAGCAGCTCTGTAAAGTTTGGATGCTCCCTCTATTCCCATAACTCAGAATGAGTGGGCCTGGGGCTGGAGCGATAGCACAGCATTAGGGCTTTTTCATTGCACATGGCCAACCCTGGCCAACCCTGGTTTGATTTCCAGCATCACATATTTTTTCAGAGCCTGCCAGGAGCGATTTCTCAGCACAGAGCCAGGAGTAATTCCTGGCCTCCGGGGTGTGCCCACCCCCCAATTAATCAGTTGGCTCTAAGGAACACCTTATAGTTTTCTGTTCGCCTGAGTCATGTCTAGTGGTTTGAGTATATCAATGACCCACACTCACATCCACAGAGACAAGGGAGCCTCGAATGGCCACATACATAAGGCAGCAAATGGGCACAACCCCTGAGCAATCATGCACTTCGTCTTTTGTCTGCTTCCTCATTCAGTTTTCCTCAGTCCCTAGTAAGCCTTTCAAACGAAGAGGTAGCCCATATTTGTGGGATACCACAGATGTTCATAGCCCCATTCTAATACTTTGATTTTATGTAATTAAAGTCAGATCTGAGATGAAAAGGCACTTCTCAGTCATCAAGATACTTACTGACAGAATAAGTGTGGGGCCTCCTTGATTTCTCCTTTAAAATTATCTGCAGATGTGTGGTGGTGAAGCTACTCTAAAGGTTACCCAGTAACAGTGAGTACCCAGTTACAGTGCTCCAGTCCTGACATTCTAATTTTTTCCCTCTTTCAAAATTGTCCCGTGAGAAGTTAAGAAATCAATATAAAAATCTCTAATACTTTAGAATAAATGAATTTCCACGTGTAGAAAAATTGGAGCAGCATAAAAATATTGGCACCTGGCAGGAAATAGATAATAACAAGTGAGAGTAAGGACCAGGAGGAAAAGAAAATCTAGGTGATGCTCTAAGGCAGACATGCCAACTACCTCACAGTTTTGCCTCAGGCCAACAGAGCCTGTTTCAGAATAGAGTAATTAGCTTGCTGAGGTCTGAGCCCTGGCTTCCTCTGACAGAAGGTATCCCTGTGGTTTATAAACCTTATCCTCTGTCTCTGAGTGGATGGAAAGAATGTAAAAACACTCATGATGCAGTTTTCTGCTGATTAGCAGTGTTGCTTTAGAACTGGCTTCCTTGGAGTCCAAAGAACAAAGGGTTTTTAGTGTTGATTGCAGTGGTCTCTCTTATTTTGGGTCAGATGCATCAGCAGTAAGAAAGATACATTAAAGGGGGTGGGGGATTTTTCATGTTGTCAGGGCCAGGAGAAATTATAGCAGGAACATCAGCTTTCTAGGAAAGACAGTAAAAATGGTTTGAAAAATCTACCCCATAAATTGATTAAAGTGGGGTCTGGAGAGATAACACAGCAGCGTTTGCTTTGCAAGCAGCCAATCCAGGACTAAAGGTGGTTGGTTCGAATCCCGGTTTCCCATATGGTTCCCTGTGCTTGATAGGAGCTATTTCTGAGCAGACAGCCAGGAGTAACACCTGAGCACTGCTGGGTGTGACCCAATAAAAAACAAAAAAACAATTGATTAAAGTGAGTGAAATTAGAAAAGAGCCTTTCTGGACATACCAAAGTTTAAGATTAATAGAGAAATGCCGAGCAAGTGGTCAGATCAATGACTACACGCTCCTTAGAAAGTAATATAGAAAAGAAAGACCCTACATTACATCTAAGGAATCCTTTTTTCTTTCTTTTATTAACACTAGCCTTAAGGTTGACTCAGATGAAAACAAACCTATTCAGAGTTTGAGAAAGGTCCTGGAGTATGGCATTGTATAGCTTTTGTTGCCAGTGTCTTCCTATTTGAAACATTTGATGTCAGGATGTGATGACACAGAAATGTCTGTTTGCAGTGAGGACTGGACAAATCAATCATGTGTGACCCTGCCTTCCACTCTCACAGGAATGCCCATCGCAGCACTAGCAACTTTAGTCTAGAAATTTTTGAAGCTCTACCCTGAAGTACACAACAACAAACCTGGACTATACACTTTGGTGCATTCTTGTTAAAGACAAGAACTTGTCTCCCAACAGAGGATTGCTAGTCAAAAGGAAAGAGCATTAGTCTTGAATTGGAGTCTATTTTTGGTGGGGGTTCACATCAGAAATACAATGCTGGAGAGATAAAAGTTAAGAATTAGAAGTTAAGGTGATTTCATTGTATGCAGTTGACCTGGGTTTGTTCCTTAGTAATTCATCTGGTCCCCTGAGCTCAAAGCCATGACTAAAGCCTGAGCAGTAAGCTAATTATGGCCCCAAAACAAAAGGAAAAACAATATATAATGCCAGATACCCTGACTTACAAACAAACACAGAAGGTGTTTGGTATTCTGCTGATGATAAACCTCTACTCTATTTCCTATCTTTTGACTGTTTTATTTACTCTAATCGCTAATTACACACAAACTCAAAGATTACACATAGGCACATTGATATTCTCATCAGTGAAATGCGAGCTAGCAAGTCTTTGCCAATCTTAATTGATATTTTTTTTTCAGCTTTTCTCCTTCTTTCCACCTCAGTCCCCTTTTTGTTGTAGTGCCTCATGCCCTGCCAGGAGTGATCCCTGAAAACAGAACCAGATATAAGTCCTGAGTAACATCAATTGTTGCCCAACCAGCTCCATTTTCTCCCCAAAGTGGAATTTTTGAGTATTTTCATATGGTTTTCTAGTTTTCATTGTTTCACAAGAGGCTGAGCCAGTTCCAACGTGAAAATGAGTTAGTGTCCCATTTACCCAACATCCACCCAAATACTGGGTATTTTAATTCTTTGTGATATGTACCATTCTCATTGGTATAAGATGATATTTTGTTGTTTTGATTTCAATTTCCCAAATAGGCAATTTTTCATTTTTGATTTCAATTTCCCAAATAGACAATTTTTCATTTTGTCTATCTGTCTGTAATGTGTTCCTCCCATGTTTTACTTTTTTCTAAGGTTATAATAGTACTTTATGTATCTTGTTATATGTATTGAAGAAGTGGAGGCCAAAAATTCTCTCCCAGACTGCAGTGTGTCTTTATGGCAAAGAAGAATTTTAACAGTGTCATTTGTTTAATTTTTCTTATGCTTATTTAGAAAACGCACTACATTATCAAAGGTGCATCTACATTCAATGTTATTAAAAGTTCTTTCTATGTTTTTCTCAGTTTTATCTATGGATTCATAAACACCTGATATAAAGGTATGTAGTATTTCTTTTTGTTTTAGTTGTTGTATAATGGTATGAGAAAGAGGACTGAACTCAGTTCTTAGATGTGACTAATACATTTTACCAACACCATTACTGGGAAGAATTTTCAGTGCTAACTCATACATTTTTCTATTTCATTAAATACTACCTCTCCATATACTCAAAGATCTGTTTCTAGAGTCTCAGTTCTATAACATTGACCCCAGAGTCTCCTTATTTCAGTATCAAACTGTTACGATTACTTCAGATTTATAGTATAGTTTGAAGTTGAAGAATGAGACTTATTTCATCTTTTTTCTAAAATTTTTGGTTATTTTGGGGTAAAAAGTTTAATATTTTATATAAATGTCAAAACATTTGATCTGCTTTAAACAATATATTGGGTGTTCTTATAGGGACTGTATTGAATCTGTAAAATACTTTGGCAATGATATAATTTTGACTAGTTTCTCTCTTGAGTAGGGCGTGTATTTACATTTCCTCATGTTCTTTTATTTCTGTCAGTAGTGTTTTATAGTTTTCTTTTTCTAAGTCCTCATTACCCTTGTTAAAGTAATTGTTAGGTATTTGATTTTCTGAGGCACAATTGAGAATGGGGGTCTCTTTAATTTCCCTTTCTTCTATTTCATTGTTTTCACATAGAAAAGCCAAGAATTTTTGTGCATTTTTTATGGGCTACCACAATTGTATGAGTCTTTTGCTTCAAGAAGCATTTTTGGTGGAGTATTTAGGATTTTCCAAGTATAGTATCATTTCATCTGCTACTAGTAAAAGTCTGACTTTTTATTTTTATGATCTATAAAAATGTCCTGATTATCTTCTTCTTGCCAAATTGTTATGACAAAACCTACAATGCTATATAAAACTAGTAGTAGTGAGAGTGGGTAACCTTAGCTTGTGTCTTATTTTAAAGGGGAGATTTTACACCATTAAGTTTGATGTTTTCTCTGTATTTTTGATAAACGGCTTTAACTATTTTGAGAAAAATTCCTTCAATATTTGTTTTATTGAGCTTTTAAGATCACAAATGGGTACTGGATATTGTTAAATAATTTCTCTGCAACTATTGACATGATAATACACCTTTTATTTCCCTTGTGTATAATGTATATTATTGGTTAACTCTGTGTATATTAAGCCATTCTTGCATCTCTGGGATGAATCTTACTTAGTCCTGGTATGTCATCTTTTTAAATATTGCTGTATTTAGTTTGCAAATAATTTGTTGAAGTCCTTTGCATCTATGTTCATAGAAATATATAGGCATGTGTTTTTAATTTTTTTGATATCAAAAAAACCACTGCCTTTCTCAATAATATTTTATCAGTGAGACTAATCTTCCTCAACGATGACTTGGAAAATCTTACATGGTGCAGTGTTGTGAGAAAAAAAAACCTGTACATTCAAATTACTAGCATAGCATCTAAGAAAATGCCAATGCCATACTGTATCCTGAACTAATAAAATCAAAGCTCTGATCTATTTTGAAACTATTCAAATGATTCAAACGATTCTAATGTGTAGTCATGATTGAAAACCACAGCTCAAAATTTTTCATCGTGAATCAGTTCTGAATCCATGCTCAACAGAGCTTTCAATGCTTGAATCCAGACCTAGGGCATACATCATAGCAACAATTGCTGAAAGCCCAACTTCACCATGGAATTAATTTCTTTAATGAAAAGATTTCCTGAATGCCCTGTCCCTTTGTTGTTTTTAGGCTGTAAGAGCAAAAAATGAAAAGCCCAGAAATAACAGTCTCTGTGTTTCTTTTCACTGAAACAAAATAATTAAGCAGTGTGGTTACCCACACGGTGATGAAAGTCATGTTTTCCTGGATGCTGGAGGTCACAGATGATAGATGTAGAGGAGAAAATGCTCTTGAGGTGAGAAATTAGCACAGTGGCTCTTTGGAGATCACTAATGCCTTTCACAGATGGTCATGAATTTTCCAGGTTTGGCTGTATTTTGTGTGATTGCATGCTCAGGACTGAAAATCAGGCACTGTACCTCTGGACTCCATTTCTAACCCAGAGTGGTTCATGTTCAAGGTTTTCACTTTGGAATATATCATGTGCCTCATAATTAGGGATTTTCTCTTCCTGGAGCCTGAAACTGTGTCACTTTTAAGAAATACAGGTCTTGAGTCTATGGATCAGAAATAAGCTCCTGGTCTTTTATTGAGAATCCTGCATTTCAGGTAAGTAATTTCCCCAAGCAGCTGGGATTTAGTCAGTGTTCTTAGTTATAATTAAATGACAAATCTTTGCACGGAACGGAAACAGAAAATTACAAGTCTGTCAAAGTAGAAGAGAGCACCAGCTATGTAGGAAAGTGAAATCACTTTGGAAAGCTGTATTTTCTCTGGTGAGAAGCTAGATGACAATCATATGTCTGTGGACAGTCAGTAATAAAAGTAATAATGGTTCATGATGTACTGTCCATACCTTGTATTCTAGCAGTTTTCTGTAAATGATGAGTGACTACTCTTTTATTTTCTTATTGGCTTCAGAAACTCACATGCCCAGATAGACTTGTTGTTCTGCAATTTATTTAGGAACACTTCATGCTCAGCTGATCTGGACACTCTGCTGCTCTTTTGAATGCCTTTGTAGAACATTCTACTTCCCATGACCACTACTTTCACATCTCTTCACTAGCAAAGTATTTGTTAAATTTCTTTCTCAATCTGTACTGGACAGTGTGGATAATATAATCTTGACTAGGACTCTTTCCAATAAGGCAGCAAAAGTTTCTTTTAGATAAGTGAATGTGGAAAACTTAATGTTTTACATTGTCTTACAAGTTGAGGATAATAAGGTTCTGTTTATACATGTAACATGTATACTAATGTTTAGAACTCTTTATCGTTTGTATTTTATATTTTAGCACTATAACTCAAAAATATTTTTAAAAGTTTTCATTTGTTTATTTTATGCTTTGAAGATATTTTAGAGACATATCCAGCAGTGATCAGGATTTATTCCTGGCTCTGTGCTCAAGGGATCACTTTTACAGAACTCATGTGGCCACATGGATCAAACAGCCCTGCCTGCTATAATCTATCTCCAATGCCAGAGGCTGAAGTTTTGTTCAAAAAGTAGGGTAGGAATGCAGTAATGAGTTGTGATCATTGGAAAAGGAAAATCTAATAAAGTGATAACTAATAGCAAGTTATAATTGTTTTATGTTTCAGATCAAAAATTGGAGATCATTGCAATCAAGTGATTCATCTCATTATAGTGCACCCAGATGCTAAAGAGTAGCAATTGGGCACATACTTTGGTTTTTTGGTGTCAGTGTTTTAAGAATATATTTTAAGTTAAGACTTGGGGAGCCAGGTTTGACAATATTAAAGTGGTTCTCCGAAGTAAGGGAACATGATGTCCTGGAGGTTGGTTTGGGGATGTCTAGCTTCACATTATAACGATGGTAAGTTCAAGAACTTTTAGAATTTTAATTCCTTGTTACAAATAATAAGCACATCTGTTTCATTTATGAATAGACTTAGGAGCCAAACTAATTGCATGGACTGTGGAACTTCTTGTTTGTAAAGAGGAATTGACATAATGTCTTGTGTATAATGTATGGGTAAAATATCAATATATGTGAAATTCTTGGGATAATGACTGAAACAATATTATGTCAATGCCAATATTATATTGTCGTAAACTATTAACATTTGGTTTAACTATAAATAAATATTTTGAATACTACCTAAAACCTACCTTTGTCCTTTGCAATAAAATACAATTTTTTCACCTATTCAAATGGATTTTCCCTTAATTCTCCACTGCTCCACCCCTACTTCAACCCACTCTGCTTCATCTCTATCACCGTTTCATTATTGGATATTTAAAAGTTGTTTTTTATTTTAAATAATAATTTCTTTATTTAAGCACCATGGTTACAAATATGATTGTGGTTGGGTTTCAGTCATAAAATGCACATCCCCTTCACCAGTGCAACTTTCCCACTACCATTGTCCCCTATTTGATCTTTTTTTTTTTTTTTTTTTGGTTTATGGTTTTTGGGCCACACCCGGTGACACTCAGGGGTTACTCCTGGTTATTCGCTCAGAAGTCGCTCCTGGCAGGCACGGGGGACCATATGGGAAACCGGGGGATCGAACCGAGGTCCGTCCTAGGTTAGCACAAGGCAAGGCAGGCACTTGACCTCCCGCGCCATCGCCCGGCCCCCCTTTTTGATCTTGTTGCTGTTCCATGGTTCTATCTACTCTACATGGAAGTGAAGCCACTAACTATATCTATTTAGCATAATCACCTCAGGTTTTAGTCATATCATAAAACCTCATAAAAGTTAGAATTTCACTTGTTTTATAACTGGTGATAATGCATTGTGTATATATGCTCACCCACTCTCTCCATACACTTAATGTATGTATACTAGAAAATATATCTTTTTAGAGCTTATTTATCCAGCCATCCTTTGAGAGGCATTTACCTTGTTTCTGTTTTAGCTATTTTATTTCAAAAATAAATATGCATGTGTCCTCAGGTGTCCTCAGTTATTGCATCACTGAGAATTATATGTGGATAATAGATAATTTCTGGTTGTGGTTTACCTGTGTGATTTAGCTAGGTTTGCCACTAACCAAGTGGCCTTCCAGTGGGTCACTCTGCTATTGTTTTTGATTATCCTAATTTTAATGGGAAAAGTTGATGCTTGTCTTTTTAATATCCTGGAAATCACATTGTCAAAGGAATAGAATTTTGCATTAAAGATAGGAAGAAGGTAGAAATTCCTATAATCATTTTTTGCCGTTACAATGGGGATCAAAAGCCACTATCAACAATCAGAAAACAGATCCCTATATTTGGAGAGCAATATTCTTTTTGCCCATTTGGTAAATTTCCTGGAACATATCCAGTACTGACTTGTATAAGGCTTAGGGTGGAGATGAGTAGCCACTAATGAGCTAAGTGTTAAAAAAGGATTTACTTTATCTGTAATTTTCTGTCCAAGCCTTACTATAGAAGTATGTCTTCAATAAAGTTACATCAGATTTTGATAGTGCTATTGTTGACTGCAATATCATTTTTTAAAAGACAGGGTCACTAATGTATAATTTGTTTACATAGAACATTTACCATTTTAGCTGTATACTTATGACACTTTGAACCAATGAATAGTTGAATAATAATGTCACATGTGAAGTGTGATATATTTCTATTACTTCAGCTTTTTTTTGTTGTTCAATTTTAGTCAATTACTTCTTTCACTTTTGGTCTGACATATTTGTTCTTTTTTTGACTCTTTCATATAGCTCCTCAGATTCTCACATAACTAAAATCATACAATATCTAATCATTTTAGTATAACTCATCATTTCACTTAACACACATAAATTTGCTGAGTATTAAGTTCAGTCTTTTATTGTATAAATTTACCATGAATTGTTTATCACACAAGTCCATAGACACTTGAATTATTTCCAATTTAGAACTTTTATAAATAAAGCTGATATAAAATTTTCATGTAGAAGATTCATTTCTCTTGGAAGATAGGAATGACTATATTGAATACTTTTTCCTTTTTTTTTTTCTTTTTGGTTTTTGGGTCACACCCGGCAGCACTCAGGGGTTACTCCTGGTTCTCCGCTCAGAAATCACTCCTGGTAGGCACAGGGGACCATCTGGGGTTCCAGGATTCAAACCACCTTCCTTCTGCATGCAAGGCAAACTCACTACGTTCATGCTATCTCTCCGACCCTGAATATGTTTTCATAAGCAATAACATATATTTTACCAGAAGAATCTCTATTTAATAGACAAAAGCACTGTACTTATAGTCAACAAGTCTCCTGTCTTTCATGAAATTTAATAGTTAAGCACAGAATAGTTTCTGCTAAACTATTCTAAGAAGAAAAACGTAATTTTATATGTGGAATGTTTCTGCACCTCTCCATGAAGTAAAATAGCAGATGGTATTAGGAGGTGTTTCTAAAGGAACAGTATGAACAATAAAAATGATGAACTAATGGAATAATAATAAATTGAAAGGGAATAAAGAGCAATATAAATTTTACCATTTTGATTTGTTTAAAAGTTACAATATTTTTTCTAAGGACAACTTATGCTAAAACATTGCTTTTCAAAGATTTCTCAAGTTCCCAAGTGAGGACCGGGACTATAATGTAATATATTTCTGTGAAAAACACTCTTCTCGATTTTTAAAAAATCCTATGCATGCACATCCTATTAAAAGTAAATTGAAAATTGAATTCAGTAATAAAGTTATGTATCTGGATTCTCCAAAGAAATGTAAAGATACACAACACACACACACACACACACACACACACACACACACACACACACACGATTAGAGATTAGCAAGTCCAAACTTGCAACAAGGAGCAAGTATTATACCTGGAGAGTTGCTGGTGTGTTGATGAAGTCCAAAGACAATTTGCTGGAAAATTCCTGTTACTATAGTCCTCAGTTTTTTTTTTTTAATTTTTATTTTGACCATATTGGCTTACATATCTTTCACAGTAGTGTTTTAGGTACATATTAACATTGAATCAGAGGAATACCCATCACCAAATTTGTCCTCCCCCCACCCCCATTCCCTTCCTGCAGTCCTCAGTTTTATTTAAGCTTTTAAAATTTTGTTCTAATGAGACCTTCAACTAAGTGGATCACCCATATTGTCCAGCATAGTCTTTTTAACTAAATTCACTAATTTCAATATTACCCTTACCCAAAATTAACAAGCTGACACATAATAGTAACTTCACAATAGGGGATTGTTAAAGGAAATTAAATATTAAAATAATGCAGAAATGTAGACAGAGTTACATTTAGATTAGGCAAATAAAGAAAGCTCATTAGCCATCATTGGGTAAAGGATAATAAGAAAGTAATATAGTTATAGAAAGTATTGTACATATTATACTTATATTATGTATCTATAAAAAAGGAACAAATTTTGTGTGGAAGAAAAGGTAAAGGAGCTAAGATTCTTGGCTTGCATGTTCTTGATGATGGTTCTGTCTCTGCACTGCATTTGGTTCCCCAAGTACCTCTAGGAATTATTCCCTGTGTACAGAGACAGGAGTAAGCCTTAGGAATGTTTGCTAGGACCGAAAATCTAAATAAAAAAGAAAAAATGTATTACATACACCAGGAGAGGTTAATCTAAAAACAATGTGCTGAATGGAAGGAAAAACATATAAATGAATACTTAAGGTATAATTATAATTATGTAATTCTGAAACTATAGTGAAAAATCATAATAGTGAAAGGCAAGCATGTAGGTGTTAATAAGTTAGAAGCAATATGGAGTTTCCAGGGTAATGAAAATAGTAAGCATCTAAAAGCTATTTTATTTTCCCAAATATTTTCAGTTGGCAAGCATAAATGAATTGTCCACAAAGATATATGCATTTAATTGTATACCATTTTTACCTTAATATGCCAAGCAAGTTTTCGGTAAGAGGCATAGTTAATTGGGTAAGAGAGTCATTACACTATATATTTCTTGCATGTAGCCAATTGGGTTTGATCTTGGTACCTAGGGTATGCCTGAATATAGAGTAAGAAGTAAGCCCAGAGCAGTGTTGTGTCTGTCTCCACATTTTAAAAGTACTAAATTTTGAGCACAAATTACTGATATGTATCATCAATTTTTAGAAGTACCTAAATATTCACATGTATATCAGTACAATGTATTTGTGCATGAATGCTACATTAAAATACATCAAAATGTTTAGTTGGACAATTCTCATTAAAAAGTAATAATACTTTTTAAATACAAGCTAAAGTAAATAGAGTAAGCAATAAATTACATAATGGGTAAATAAGCTTTTATTTTGCATGTCAGCATTTAAAGCATTAGAAATATTTATAATAAATTATTGAAAATATTAAAATTTCCTTTAAAATTTTCTCCCTATATTTTGAACATTATCCTCCCCCTTTCGGTAAAAAAATTCTATTTTTATAACTACTTTACTATTCAATAGAAAACACGTGAAAGAAAAACTGCACAATAATTTCATGTGCCTTTTTCAAGTCCATCTTAATCTGAAACAGAAACAAAATGTAATAGAAATTAAAGCATGGCTTGTGAAAATAACCGCATTATGATCTTCAGCTGGCATAAAAGGGAGAATCTTGAAGAAGGAATGCTGAAGTCTTATCTCCTGTCTCAGATGTATTGTTGATGTTGCTTATTATTAGAATTCTTGGCTTAGAAATGAGAGCACTTTATATTGAAGTGCTAAAAACAAAGCATCATGTGTGTGAATAGAATGCTCCAGTTGAAGAACTCTGACTACTTCAGAGAGTAAAATTATCAACAATTTGATGTGAGAAATGATTTCTAAACAAAGGACTTATGTTTGATCTTAATATGTACAAACTGGTCAGTATTGTTACAAACTACAGTCTGAAAAATATAATTGATAACATTTCTTCTAAGTTTCCAGTAGCAATTTCAGATAAGAAATAAAAACATTGTCTATGTCAGAAAAACTAGTGTCAATTACTATGTACTAACAGTAGTTAAATATGACTGTAGACATCCCTGTTATCACCAAAGAAGAATTCAATTATATTTTTTTAGTTGTATGTCTTCTGAATTCCCTTCCCACAGTTTTATCTATTATCTCACTTCCATGGTGTCCTCAGTGAAATACACACATCACTGCACAAAGGCATAGTTAATAACTTTTCAAATAAAATAGAGCAATACCCTTTGATTCATACAGGTTCATAGATTTTAATGTGTTTGAAATACGTTGCCCACTAAGATTTAATAAGATGAGACTGTCTCACTAGTTCCCAAATAATTGTTCAAATACAATTACATAAAAATAACCTAGGCTGCTTATTTTAAGACCAGGTTTATAGGATTTTCCGTACAACTACTCAAAAAGAAATTCTAATAGCAGATGCTGAAAATTACACTCATACATTGCTTAACCACAGGGATCTGTTCTGAGAAATGTACTGTTAAATGATTTCATTATTTAGTGACTATGATAGAGTGTAATTATACAACCTCTGTTAGGTATATAGTCTGTACAACTAAGCTATATGTTATACCCAATTGTGAGCACCATAGTATATATGCTATTCAATGTTGATTGAATGTCCTGAAGTAATGTATGCCTATTTGTATATAGGGAATTTGTTTATGGAAATAAGAGAGAAAAGTAAAGATTATGTTAGAGATAGAGAATAATTTGAGCAAGATTTTAATGACACTGATCATACTGTCTAATTACAGTCAAGAAGTTACTATTTATTTTAGCAAAATTTCCTAAGAATTTTTCTTTGACACCAGACTTATAGTAGTGTTGTGCTCATAATTTAGATATACTCAGGTGATTCAATTCTTCACCGCAGAGGGTCCTAAAGATCCTCAATATTATTCCTATAGTACTTCTAGTATTCAGCTTCTTTGAAGACTTTATTATCGTTATGATCTTTTGTAAAAATCCTCTTTTTTATTTCTGATGTTCAACGTATTAGTCACTAATATAGGAAATTTTAATATTGGACGAAGTGCCTTTAGGTTTCATATATATTTATGTTTATAAGCAAATATATTGTTTCTTTTTATCAATTTTATTTTAAAGGATGCTTTGGAAAGCCAGAGAGATAATATATTTGCCTACCAAGCAAGCCACACACATTTGAGTCTCAGAACCTCATATGGTATCCCAGGCTGTTCCAGGAGTAATGCAGAGACAGAAATCTTAAACATGGCTAGGTGTGGTTCCAAAATAAAAACAAAAGAATACTTAAAGAACAGCCAACCTTGAAAATAAGGTAGTATCTTTTTCCAGATTGGAATTTTCTAAATTAAGAGTTCTCTTTTGCATCAACCTGTTGCATGTACAAGAATTACCTGGCCTGATTCACATCACTTGTGAACACTGGAAACTGACTTTTAGTGTGCTAGATGACACTTTTTCTGACTATTATGAGTAATCATTTGTCATTCTCTCTCCCAGAGTTTGTGTAAGTTCCATCAGTTTCCATTATCTATCACAAGGTATTTTATTAGTTTGAAAGTAGGATAAAATCTCAGATATTTTAGTTTTTCATCCTAAATGCATAGTATCTTCACTTAACCTCTAGTTACTAAAATTTTGGATTAAAACTTACATCCTAAAAAAAAACAAAAAACAAAAAACAACAACAAAATAAAACTTACATCCTAGTCTGAGGGACCTGAATGTGAAGCTGCGTCTTCACAGCAGCTAGAGGTCATAAAACCAGATCTGACTGAACAAACCTACTCAAACAGGCCAGAGGGAACAGTCAGAGATATGATTTCAGGAAGACAATCCTGGGAGGTAATGCTGGGTAATAATTTCCCACTCCAATAGAACTCCCCTAGATATCCACCCTATCTATGGGGCAGATTCTGACAGTAACTTAGGAAATGCATCCCTTGACTAAAAATATAGCATTACAAAATCCCCATCATGATTAATAGGTATAAATAGTAATCCTGAAGACTCAATTAGCACTAACCCCCCACACTTTTTTTTTCTGAAAAAACTTAAGAGTGGAAATTTTTAGGATGCTCATAAGGACTCATAAAGCATTGGCATCATGAATAAAACACAAAAGGATATGAGAGCAGAAATTAGAAATTTTCAAACAGAAATGACATACTTGGTATGAAATACCAATGAAATACTTGGTAGGTGAAATGAAATATTTTTTGGAAGACTGCACTAACAGAGTAAAAGTTACAGAGGAACAAGTAAGTGAAGGAACAAAGATTAAGTACAGAAAACCTCTAGACAACAACAGGAGACGAGGAAAAAGTCTCAAAATAAAGGCACACATGATAAGAGAATTTTCACATAATTTTAAGAGAAACAACACAAAAATTACAGGGATGTGACCCACACAGTTCTGAGAAATTGAGACAGACAGAACAGTAATGGGGCAATCTTTGTGACTCTAAGACCTATTTTCACATCAGGTCATTGCACTCCAGGAAGAATGTGGCCTTTCCAATTCATTCTATAGCCATATATTCCTCCTAGTCAATGAGCTACAACAGAACACATAAAAAAACCACCAAAATTCAAAAATCGCAATGGAAAAAGAACTCAGAACTCCATTATGTTTATTTGAATGAGGGTGGTAGTCTTCAAAATATAATGTGCATCATCCATCTATTTAGGCTCTCTGATAAGGGCTTAGAGAGAAAAAGTTGAAAATAAACAAGCAACTCAAAGAAATCATGGAACAGTCAATAAGATTCAAGATGATATTAGAGCAGAAACAAGTAAATTTCAAAAGAAATGAAAGAATTAAAAAACTTGTAACAGAGGCAAGAGCGATAGCACATGGTAAGACATTTGCCTTGCATGTGGCCAAAACAGGATGGGCCCCAGTTTTAATGCCAGCATCCCATAAGGTCCCCGAGCCTGCCAGGAGTATATCCTGAGCGGCGCTGGGTGTAACCAAAGAAAACAAAACAAAAACTTGTAAAGGGACAAGCAATATAAAGTGGATCAAGGAAAGCCCATTAAACAAGTGGTGTTTGGAAAAATGGGTCAATTATAAGCAAAACAGTGAGCTGAGACTTCTCCTTAATGTGATTCACAAAAAGTAATATCAAAATGGAGTACTGACCTTGATATAAAACCTTAACTCATTAGGAAAACATAGGTAGAGCACTACAGGACATTGAAGCTCAAAGCATTTTCGAGGATGAAGTATCACTAAACATGCAAGTGGAAATAGAGATGATCAAATGCCACTACATAAAGCTAAGGGGTTTCTGTGCCTCAAAGGCAATGACAAGAATACAAAGACTGCCCATGAAATTGTAGAAACTGTTCACCAAATAGCCATCATATAAGGAGTTAATAGATGAGATACATATTGCACAGATAGAGGATAACAAGAATAAAATAATTAAGTAGATACAAATATGGGACAGAGAAATGAACATTTAATCAAAGAAGAAATTCAGATGGCCAAAAGACACATGAAAATATGCTTCACACCAAGGGGGTGCAGATCAAAAAACACTGAGAAATTATCTCATACCAGATTTATAATATCTATATACACAATATGGATATTTATTAAAAACTATAAATTGAGCACCCATATGACCCAATATTGCCACTTCTAGGAATATAACATAGTAGCCCAAAAACATTTCGTAGAAAAGCCCTCTGCATCCCTATGTTAATTGCAGCACTATTTACAATAGTTGGAATGTATTAACCCAAGTTCCAAAGAACAGACTAGTGGATAAATAAGCTATGGTGCATCTACACAATGGAATATTAAGAAGCTTTTAGGAAAAAATAAATTTGATAATACTTGGATGGATATGGAGAGTATTGTGCTGACAGGGAGATGGATAGAGAAAATGTCCAAACTTATTTGTGGGATATAAAAAAAAGTAGTATTATGCTACTATCTAACAACAGTAGAAAAAAGCAAAAAGGACCAGTCCATGATAGGAGCTTACCATAGAAAGCAGGAAAAGTGTACTTAGAGCAGAAATCATTCTGAACAATAACTGGATGCTGAAAGGACATGAAGTGGTATGCTTTGATAACAATATTGAAAGCACAGTGTCTAAAAGATAAAAGGGGAAAGAGAGAAAAAAATACCCTGCCACAGAAGCAGGCAAAGAGAGAAAGCAGGGGAGATGGGGAAATGACAAGAGGAAGATTGGGTGCTTGGTTACAAGAAATATGCACTGGTAAATATTGTTGTATATTATGAATGAAGTTTAATCAAAAGCAACTTTGTAACTATATCTTATAGTTTTTCATTTAAATAATGTTTTTATAAAAATAAAAAGAAGGGTCTGGAGAGATAGCATGGAGGTAAGGCGTTTGCTTTGCATCCAAAAGGACCGTGGTTAGAATCCCGGCATCCCATATGGTCCCCCAAGCCTGCCAGGAATGATTTCTGAGCAAAGAGCCAGGAGTATTTCCTGAGTGCTGCCAGGTGTGACCCAAAATAAATAAATAAAAATAAAAATAAAAAGGAAAGGGCCTGAGCAATAGCACAGTGTTAGGGCGTTTGCCTAACTGACCCAGGATGGACCTGGGTTTGATACCCAGCATATCATATGGTCTCCCGAGTCAGGAGTGATTTCTGAGTGCAGAGCCTGGAGTAGCCCCTGAGTGTCATTGGTGTGACACAAAAAACAAATAAATAGGGGTTGGAGAGATATCATGGAGGTAGGGCATTTACCTTCCATGCAGAAGATGGTGGTTCGAATCCTGACATCCAATAGAGTCCCCCGAGCCTGCCAGAAGCGATTTCTGAGCATGAAGCCAGGAGTAAGCCCTGAGCACTGCTGGGTGTGACCCAAAGACAAAACAAAAACAAAAAACAAATAAATACATACATAAAAAACATTGGTGTTACATACAAGAAGAATTATCCCTGTGAAGAATTAATAGTAAAAGAAATCATTGTTGTGACATGCCCAGATCTGGAGAGCTCATGCTCCTGGATCCTAAACACCCAAAGGGTACAGGTTAAAAGACACCTAAATAAAAGCACCCCAAGGTACATCCTCATCTGAAATATAAAAAAACACATAAGGAATGATGGAATTAGAAATAAGATGGTTTTACAAAAAAAGTGTACAAAGGGCATCCTTAAGATTTACAACAGATTTATCAAAGTAACCTCTCCAGGTCTGAAGTCAGTAGTAGGATGGAAAAATTCAATGAAATAAATACCTCTCCAAGATTAACCAGGCAGACTTCAAAGTTGAAGTAACAATATACAACTTCACTGATAAACAACAGCTCAGAAACTTCATAGACTCAAAACTACCTTTAAGAAGAGAAGTAAAAAAACATTTGCCCCAGACGCAGAGGGAAAAGTAGGAGGAAAACTGGGGATATTTGTGGCAAAAACTGTACATTGGTGAAGGGTTTTGTAAGTTGTAAGGCTGAAATTCTTTCATGCACAATTCATAGCTGTGGAAAATTAAAACAACCCCATCATTATCAACTTTGTAACCATCATGCTTATATAAAATAATTAAATTAAAAAAATTGTCGAGGCCAGCGAGGTGGCGCTAGAGGCAAGGTGTTTGCCTTGCAAGTGCTAGCCAAGGAAAGATCCCCACCGATGTTCGATCCCCAGGCATCCCATATGGTCCCCCCCCAAGCCAGGAGCAATTTCTGAGCGCTTAGCCAGGAGTAATCCCTGAACATCAAATGGGTGTGGCCTGAAATTCCAATAAATAAATAAATAATAAATTGTCCACCTTAAGGCTAGATGAATCCCCAAAATATATTTATTACACTTCTATAGAAGGATGGCAAAAACCCCATACAAAAATTTTCTCTCAATGTGAATAAATCAAACATATCAATTTTAAGTAACCATATGGAAGGATGAACTAGAAAATTAATCCCAATTTTTTGCTGCTTATATGAAATACATCTGAATAGTTAGAACAAACATAGACGCTAAATCATAGGTCGGAAGACAATTATTCAAACAAATAACTTTCTTGCTATAAAGAATGTGAAGCGTAGCTAAAGTAGAGAAGGGCCTATGTCTTTTTTGAGTGCAACTGATCATTTTGCACAAGAACTCGGTGCTGAAAGTGGCAAGGCACCCTTCCATTAACTATTATGCAAACCACAGTGTTGGAAGGAAGGAAGAGGGAAGGAAGGAAGGAAGGAAGGAAGGAAGGAAG
>PVKC010009413.1:0-26874 GCA_004027635.1 Crocidura indochinensis
TTCTTTCTTTCTTTCTTTTTTTTCTTTCTTTCTTGCCTTCTTTCTTTCTTTCTCCTTTTTTTTGTTGGTAGTTGCTACCAAACTTTTTCTTCCTTCTTTCTTATCCTTTTTTTATCTCTAATGACAACAAAATAGATACCCAATCTACAATAAGCTGTAAATTGGAGACCAGATATACTAGAATTCTGGAGGGGTAAAGGAAGGAAATATGGGATACATGCTGGGAACAGGGGTGGAGGGAGGGCAATGCTGGTGATGGGAATGTCCCTCATTCATTGTCACAATGTACCATAAATAATTCTGTGAAAGATTTGTAATGCACTTTGGCCACAATAAAATTTTAAAAAAATGCACAAATCAATATTTACTAAAAAAAAAGAAAATGCGTAATTGTTGATAGAAAATTTTCATGAATGATATCTTATTTATTCCATTCATTGCTTTTTTACCAAGAAAAGGAGTGGGCAGGCACTAGGTTTTTCTGTAATATGCTTTATTTAATACTGGGAAACATGTCTTTTCATTGTATTTTTTTCATTGTTCTTTTAAATCTGATGTCTTTTCGTTGTTATTGAAAGAACATTGATGTTCTTTTCATTCATCTTGTTTTAACTGATATTCACATATTTTCCCCTTGGCTTTGCATATATGGAAAATATAAACTCTTGTCAAGGTCTCATTAATCAGAAGTGTTAGGTATGGATTCAATGATACTTAATCTTATACTTGCATTTCATTTCTGTATGTCCTGTAATACTATGTTTCATTGAAGATCATTTCATTCTACTATTGATACAAAAAAATCAATTCTTGGCTAAAAATACTATGTGTTGAATTTGTACAAAATCTAAATGGGTTTCTTCACTTTGGTATCTTTGTTGTCCCAGACTAAGTGAGCAAGGGTGTGAGGCATCCTGCAATGGAAGAGCATCTTTTTACTTTACTTGAAGTGGGAAGAAGAGAGGCAATAGACTCAAGAGGGGAGACCAAGACATTTAAAGGCTACTTCCTCTTAAACAAGGAAGTGCCTTGAGACTCAGGATCAATTAAATAAGCCATAAATACCCATTCAATGTAGACACTTCAATGTCTCACCACCTGAATTTTCTGGAAGCCTTAGAGTTCAGACTGGATCCAGGAATCTATGCTTCTCTGAAAAGAAAAGAGGGAGCCACCAAGATATGAGGCTCATCATCTACTTTGTAAGAAAGAATTTCAGGAAGGAGATGAATAGTGAAGAAAGGCAAGTTTATATGGGAAATATGAGGGAGATATGCTCAGAGAATCTCAGTGATATTCTCCAGAAGGGATTATTCTTCAAAAACTTCAAGGGATCTTCTTCAAAATTGCCTCAACTGGAATTCTCTGCACAAGTAGAAGTCAATCAGGATCCTTGTTTTTTTTGTTGTTGTTGTTTTTTGTTTTGTTTTGTTTTTTACTCTTTTGAAAAACATTTTTAATTCAATCACTATGAGATTTGCAGGTCAGAAAATTGTTGATGGTTGGGTTTTAGTCATACAATGTTCTAAAAACCATCCCTCACCAGTATATACTTCCTGCCACCAATGTTTCTAGTTTTTATGGAGAGAAGCTTTGAATTTATGGTGGTCCTTTTCATGTTCTTATCACAGTTGGTCTTTGTAGTAGAAGTCACTTCTCAGGAAATTCAGTTGATGCTCCAGGTCTAGTAATACCATTATCTCAAGGGGTTTCTGACCTCAAGCAGTCTTTGTGATGCTTTATGATGCTTGTTTTGTTTTGTTTTGTTTTGTTTTAGTACAGTGACTTTTTCTAATCCCTAATGCCAGGACTTTATTTTTTGGCCTACAAAACAGGATTTGATCCCCTGCATCACTGAACTGTAAAAGGAAGATAGAAAATGAATGAAGAGAAGTGATAGTTGAATAATATTTGTTGGAATCTCTATCAAGAAGTTTGGCTTTTGCTGTTGTCGTTGTTGTTGATCTTGCTTTATTTTCTGCAAATACAAATGAAATTCAGGCTGTATACATGCCAATAACACACTTTATCACTGAGCTACACCTCTAGCTTAACAATGTTTTTTTTATAATCAGAAATATGCCATAGGAATTTAACACTTGTTTATGTCAATTACTAGTATAAAACTAATTTTGTTATGTGTTGATTTAGTTAAAATTAGTTTCCAAAAAATATCATATCATTAAACAAGGAATTTTTTTCCATGTCTAATTTCGAATACCTTGTTGCCATCTGAACTCTTTTATAATATTTATTTTGCTTCAAAGAGATTGGTTCATTTTCCTCTCTTTCTTCTAAATGGTTCTTTATTTAGTTATTTTATTAACTTGGTATGAAATAATTTATAGTTTTGCTGTGCACATTTTCATCCCATCCCAACTTACTTTTATTTTGTTTTTCCATTTTTGTGTTTGTTTGTTTGGGGCCATACCATGCCAGTCTTAGGAGCTACTTCCAGTGTAGTGCTCAGATGACATGGCTAGGATTATATCTGGCCCTCCTGAAAACAAAGCATGTACTCCACCTTTTTGATCTATCTTCCTGACCTGCTTCCCTTGTTTTCTTTTGGAAAGAAAATATAATATTTTAAATATTATATGATGATAAAATTCATTTACTTTAATAATACAGTGATTGGGTAATAGCAAACTTGTAAAATACGTGAATAAAGGCATTTCTTCCTTTCTCTGTCAAAGCTATAGAAAATTAGGCTTCAAAACTATGTTCAAAACAGACCTTTGAAAAATGTGCCATTTTAGTATATAAATTTTGAGTTGAGAGCAGTCTATGTTATATAGACATATGACATACTTTTATCATCCTCTTAACCACTAGGAATAATGAAAATGATAAGATATACCAAATTTGGATTTTTGCAGACAGGACCTATGAAGAAACCCAAATATATGTCAGAAAAATATTAAATATAGAAGCAGTTGGATTTTATTAGATGAGTCAATTGTTCTTCATCCAGAGTTTCCTTTTCCTCTCCTTGCACTTTAGGTATCCACCCTTTCTTCACTCAGAATGTGTATCCCACATTTCTTTAGTGTCTTTGGAATCCTGTGTTGAATTACAATCTTTGGAGATTGATATTGACTTCCTTTATTTGTGCAATTAAATTGATTCTTTTTCTTTAATCTGTACTATGAATATTAATTTGATACTTGATCCTACATATGAAGAATCCTTAGCAATATTTGGAATTTTTTTTCTTTCTCTGTCTTTCTGTCTCCTCTCTGTTTTTCTGGTTGACTTTTTTCTAGTGCTGCTTCAGAAAAGCAGATTTCAGTTCTTAATAGAGTCTTTAAAGGAAAAATCTGAATTAGGAGTCAGGTTTCAATTTCAAACCCCCAAAACTTATAAAGACCAGAAGAAATTAGAAAGAACTCTTTTAAGAAATGGGCATGATGCTACCTAAGTTCCTTTGAAATTTGGTTTTCATGATTTTTGTAAGGCTGAACCAACACCAAGTTGTCTTGTTTCACTGGGATTTCAGTATCTGGTTTGCAAATTAGCAGACTTTCATAAATTAAAAATAATTGCCTTCTCTGAAGAAAAATGAGAGGAAAGTACTAGGAGTTAATGTAGAAGGGTGATTGGGGGCGTATGGCATAAAGAATGAGGACAAGGCAAGAATGATTGAGTTGAATCCTGGTGAGGATGATAGGCTAACCTTTTGTCACTCTCATTTGTGCCTTATTTACTGGTGTCCATTTAAGCACTGCTCTAGCTTTTCTGACTTTACTCAAATGAATAAATAATACATGACCCTAGGCGTTAGGAGAATTAAAGGAGAAAATCTACCTTGGATCACTTCTGAAAAACAGGAAACTTGTCTTATTCGATTTTCTAATTCCCAGAATTTACTATAGTGTTTGGCATAGAATGGATGTTCAGCAAACATCTGGTAGACAGAAACATGGAAACCACAAAAAACGGGTTATTAAAAGGGGGTATCAAGAACATCGACAAGCAAAATACAACAGAAAAGGTTTGGCAAGAACATGAAAGGAGAGGTGGAACATAGAGCAAGGACCATCAGGACCATCTGCTAAACTTGTTAAGTGTACTGTAGTCACTATGTCTCCTTCTATCCCTGAGAACCTTTTCCATTTTTCTTTCTTAGTTTTGGTGCCAGGCTTTCTTATTTTGGTTTTAGTACTCAGCACCTGGTTTTGTTTTCAGGGATAACTCTTGGTGAAACTTAGAGCTCTATATATGGTGCTGGAGATGCAACTCCAGTCAGCTGCATGTAAAGCAGACACTTTATTCAATGTTCTATCTTTCCATCCGTGTCTGTATTTTTTCCAATGATTCTAAGGTGGAATTGTAGGCAGGGTAAAATTCATAGGTTTAAGATACAATAAGGAGGTAGATTCTACTTTTCTACTCTGTCAACCAAAGATAGTATTTTGTTAGAATATTTCTATCATAAGCTATGGATTCTTCTGAACCAAGAGTTGGAGTCTCTGCTCACAATGAAGCAGTCAATTGAAGCACTAAAATTGTCTCCTCTGTCTCATTTAGGCAAAGTGATAAGATTTGTTTCTTGTTTTTGCAGTAATTTTATTCATCTGAATTTGAGACCTGGAGAAATTTTATGGGTCAGAGATAGCCACAGTCAGTTTAGAAAGGTCATCTAATGTCAGCTCATCCCATGGTGCATTTCAAATTCTGATTGCAGAGCAGAGCAGTATCATTTTTAGTACTTTATTCCAAGTCTTTAGTTATTTTAAAATATATGGTCCCCCCATTTCATTAGATTTGGGAAAATCTATTTACACTAAGATCAAGAAATTGTTGTAATGGAAGTTTCTATGAAGATATACTTCTGATGTCTCTGTGTCTCAGAACTCAAAATAAATAGAAAAGAAAGCTATAGTATAAACATAAAAATGCATTTTATATACCATCCAAGAGAATGTACTTGATTTAAATACAGTTAAATACAAGTTTTAAATAAAATCAAGGTGTGTATTTTATTTAATGCTTGAAACTATATATAAGATGTGGGTATCTGTTAGGTAGAAGATCAATAAAAGTGAAATAGTGTTAGCATACAGCACAGAGGTACTGCTTCCTCTATTTGAGAACATTCACCCAGTAGTCATTACTCAGATTTGAATTGGTCAGAGGCAATAACCTTCTGATAATAGATTTAAGTAGCATTGTTTTCTGGTGAATTTTTGTTTAGTTTTGTTGTTTTGGGCCACACTTAAAGTGTTTAAGGATCACTTCTGGCAAGGTTTGGGGGACCATATAAGGTGCTGGGAATTGAACCTGAATGGTCCATGAGCTAGGGAAGTGCCTTGCCCATCGAACTATTCTCTGGCCCCAATTCTTTTTGATAGTTTTTGAAGAGTTCAACATCCATGAAAGTGTGAAGCATACATAGAAATAATAAAATTATTTGCAACTCTCCTACCCATGACTCAGATTATGTCTATGTTCAAACTCATAACTTTAAACATCTTATAAGATATCCAAAGTGTGAAAATTTCTTTGAATGCAATGAAAATCAATGCAAAGAAGAGTTACCAATGGTGTGTCTATGTGGGGTGGGTGGGTATGTATGTGTGTGGCATTAGATTATGTATTTCAATTAAAATTTAATTGACCAACTGCCTTATATCAGCACTAAGCTGGGCATGTTTAATCAGAAAAGGGAGCTATCAAGGGCTGATACAAAAGTGGTTATTGTCGAGGAAATAGTGAAATAACAACTCCTAAATATTTTATATTAACATAGTACCTTAGTTGGCAGAATCTTACTCCATACCCCACCCACTTCTCATATTATGTATTTTGTAACCTCCTGGAAACATGTGAAGTTCCATTTGAGGGAATAATTCACTTACTCCACTAGTGTGATAAGTGGTGACCCTTTGCAAAAGTAGAGTTAGCACATTGTGACATTGAAAATAAAGCATTCTTAGATTCGATCATTACTCATATACTCACGACACTTTGTTTCCTCTTTCATATAAAATGACCTTACCTGATGCTATTCTAAAAGCTGAAAGGTCATATAATAGCTTTTGGTTTATTATTCAGGGCTCTTAGAGAAGATTTTAGGATTTTTCTTTTTGCATTTCCCTCTCAATCCATTAGAAGAATGTCACTTGGGGATACTCAGGATTGTAAGGCCTAAGATGAGAGGTGCCCTCCCACCTTTTACCAGGGAGAAAGAGAGAGACTTCATGCTGTTCGGGATGTTAATTCAATCAAGGACATGGAAACCTCTGGTCCATTTAATTCACAGCACACTGTGTTCTCAAACCTCTTCTTTGTCTTCATAACAGCCTAGAGAGGTGAAAATATAAAGCAAATATTACAGTCCCATTTTTATAAATGTGGCATTTATTTCTTTATTTTAAATTACATTTAATTTTACTAAAATAATTATAATTTACAAAGTCTTCATAGTTACGTTTCAAAAATAAAGTGAATCAGGGCCAGTCCCACAATCAGTATTGACCTCTATCCACCAATGTTCCCTGAGGAACATCCCATACCACCACCCTTGGCCCACCAGCATGCAAGTATAACAGGATCATTTAAAGTTTAAGTTTTTAGAGTTTAGGTCTCTTGTGTCCCTTGCTGTTGACTTGGGCTTAGACATTTAATTTTATCCTTTTGTTTTCAATCTCCACCAATGTACCTGACCCTTGGCCCCTATCCTTTCATATTTGTGTTTCTCCTCCTCCACTCAGTTTCTTTCCTTCTCTTCACTATACTCGGGCTGAGAGTGTTTGAAACAACTCTAATTTAAAACATTGAATTTCTTCATGCAGTTATTCTAAATACCATCGATAAGTGATACTACTC
Organism: Crocidura indochinensis; assembly: GCA_004027635.1. NCBI lineage: Eukaryota > Metazoa > Chordata > Mammalia > Eulipotyphla > Soricidae > Crocidura > Crocidura indochinensis. Next base: position 6,832 of record PVKC010009413.1, read on the forward strand.
TTCTTCTCTTGTCTTACTTCATTTAACATAATACCTTCTAATTCCATGATGTGACAAATTGCATGATTGTGTTATTCCTTATAGCTGTGTAGTAGTCCATTTCATTATATACAACTATATACATATATATATATATATATATATGGTATATCTTCATGATACACTTGTCTGTTGTTGGACATCTAGGTTGATTCAAAGCTTTAGCTATTGTACCGAGTGCTGCAATGAATAATGGTTTGCATACATCCTTCTGAATGCATTTTTTCTGTCCTAGGGATAAATACCCAAAAGAGGGATTGCTGAGTCAAATAGCAGCTCAATTTTGAGTTTACTGAGAACTCTCCATACTGTTTTCCATAGGGTTGAACTAGGTAGCATTCCCACCAGCAGTGAATGAGAATTTCTTAAAGAATCAATATTTCTTAAAGATATCAATATTTCTTAAAGATATTTACATTTAATATCTGTTAGTCAAATAGTAATTGGCAAAGTTGAAAATGCAATGTGATGGTTCAGTTCTCTGTTTTTCCACTATTAGCTTCTCTCCTAACCAAATTTAAAATGTTAATTTGTGAAAGATCAATTACATAGAATCTCCAAAGAAGAAAGGAAAAAGGAGAAGTGTCCTTTCATTAGAACTTATCTTTCCTAGACATTAGCAACTTCAGCTAAGTAGGAAGTATGCTCTTTTATTGGAAACATTTCAATATAATTTTAAAATGCTTGTTTCTTTTCATCTCTCACATATGGAAATTGACAATGAATGATAATCTATTTGTATTCAGGGTGATTTATAAACAACTACAGAAAATGCTATATTCCCACATTTTTCTCTATGCTTTTATGTCAGAAATCTCAGTAAGAGTTTGCTAGTCATCAAGGCATTTGATGGTCATATGACTACCTAATTTCAACATTGATTCATCAGCCAACAGACTATTCTGTGGAGAATGGGAGTCCTCAGAAGGAAGAATTTGGGTCAGTCAGAGAATGGAGGGTGCACTATGTTCAATTAACAGAATGGCAGTATACCAAACTGAGATCTTTCTTGTCTGATGCAAGCACCTGTTCATCAAATCTGTTCATTTCTCCTCAATTTAGGATGTTAACAGGAGGAACCATTCACCAAAGAAAGACAATATATAATTTTGAAGAACACAGTTGTAAAGTGACAGTGATTTAAATTGCTGCTGGCTTCAAGATTTTTTTATCACCTAGATCTAGATTGATCATTATTTTACTAATTATGTTAAGTTGAGTTTCCCAGGAGATGTTTTTTATCCCTGTGTGAGAGATGAGCAAAGAGAACTGAAGAAGGAAGTAGAGGAATTCAAACACAAGAGACTTTATGCCTCAGTAAATACAATTGTCCTCTCTCCTGATAAGCAGAATCTAATAAGCATGAAGTACCTTTCTACTAACAAAAGAGCAACTTGCTTAAGAGTGATGCAATTATTCTATTTCCTTTTTACTGATTTCTTAATTGACCCAGCAGGTAGCTAGAGTAGAACTTTCATATAATTCTCATAGCCATACTTTATTCTATTCCTTTTTGCCTCTCTAATATCTTAAGAGCCTTCTCAGAACAAGAGGTGGGTTTTCAGTAGTGTGACCTCCTCTTCCAGTATATTTCACTTCTTTGCACACAGTTATAAGCCAGTAGCTGTTGTCATCATTCTGATGGATAATCGAATTTGATGCATTATGGCATGGTGTCTTTCCTTCCTTGTGTTGTGTCACTGAATGGGTACATCTGTTGTTGAGCTGCTTGCTGTAATTATGGCACTAGTCTCTGACCATCATTATTTTTGTTCATTATTTTTGTGCAGAAAGTCTCCTATGAGTCTCCCAGATACCGATTTACTGATTTTCAAGCATTTTAGCAAAAGATGAAATCCCCTATCCAGGAAAACAAGACAGCAATGTTTCTGGCAAGCAGACTTGGTGATCTAGCTAAGTTTAGACTATGATGAATCATACAGAGACTGTTACTTACTTTGTGCCATTATCTGCTTTATTTTTAGAAAATCTGAATATCAGTTAAATCCATTTGGCAGTACATAGCTGAATGGATTCTGTCCAAACTAGGTAATTATAGGTCAGCTGGAGGTGGTTATTTCATCTATGAGCTTGCCTGGTGCTTAAGAGGCTCTATGCGAGGTTATTAAAGCAGCACTTAATTTCTCATAATATTTGGTATAGAAAGAATAGCACAATTTGGTACAAATGAAACGCTTTAAGGGCTTTCTTGAGTCATCTTAACTTGGTTTATTGTCATTTTCCTCTTGGGGAAAATGAAACTTCGCTCACAAACAGTGAGGAAAGAGGTGCCAGAGTGATAATTCAATGGGTAGGGTATCTGGTTTGATTGCTTGCACAGTAAATGGTCCAGAGCTGTCCAAGTGTAATATAGAGTTCAGTGTATCCATGTAAGATCCAGATCTGAGACCCATTCCACAGAGAGCAGAGGAGACAAGCAGTCTGCAAATGCATAGAGAGAAGTTTATTACCAGTATGCTGGGTTCACCCCTTGTCAGGTAATGACCCCTTACTGAGCTCTCAGGCTCCTTTTAATAGCATTACAGAGGCTTCAAATCACCACAGCTAACCTTTAAACTGATTGCTGTCTAGGGTATTTCCTTTTATGGCTAGATATATAGAATGTTATATTGTTTAGGGCTTTGGAGTCTGAAGTAGTAGAAGAAGGGCTCAGGTCACCATTGAGCAAACTATGACCTTACTGTGACCTGTGACCTTGTCTGCCCACAGGCCCCTGGGTATTGTAGTTTATCTAACTGTTTTTAGTATTTTCCCTCAAAGTTACTAGAACTGGCTGTTCTGGCTTAGTCTCTTTGCCAGATATCTGTGATTCTGATTCTATGAAGTTACTTTTTGCTCTGTGTTCAGAAACCACTCCTGGCTCAGGGGACCATAAGGGATACCAGGGATTAAACCTGCCTCTATCCTGAGTCAGCAGCATGCAAGGCAAATGCCCTACTACTGTGCTTCTGCTCCTGACCCTGTCATGGCAGTCTTTATGTCTAAAGCAAAGCCAGGATTACAGAAGCATACAGAAGTTAGTTCCAAACTTACATGCTCCCCTAGCTTTTAAACCCCCCCTTCTTATTGTACATATAGTCGATCTTGACCACTCATATGGTTGTTCCACTTAGAGATTGCTACTGCTGCCTTAAAACCAGCAGTTGGACCATATTGATTCTATTTTTTAACACAATTCACTAATCTATTCAATATGCAGGGGAAAGGGTTAAAATGATAAATATGAGTAGGGGGCCCTTCAAGGATGAGAGATGGGTAGCCAACAAAAGGGAGGAATTGAGCCAGGACTCAATCCATGACTCCTGTTGCTCACATTTCTGCTTTCTTTTTCCCAGCCTCTCTATAACTTCGGTCAAGGATTCCCTTACCAGCCCTGAATAAAAGCATTGCTCTTTGCCTACAGCAGTAGAGATCTTTCTGCTGATGAGAAACAAGGTCTATCCCCCTCCTGTTCTGGAGCATTGCTTCTGTTCCTAGACTCTCTTCTAGCCCATGCTTGATGGTGGGATTTACACTGGCACAATAAGGCAGTGCTAAACTGATGGCTCTCTCCTCCTTCTCATTTGTCTTAATTGATGCTTCCCTACTATGGAGTAAGTCTTGACACATTCTTTTAAAAAACCTTACTGATCCTGTTTGAAACAAGTTAATTAGTTCTGCTTAACATCACTCCCAAAATTCTGCCTGAGACCTCTAGCCTTAGCCTCAGGGTCTGGCTCCCTTGTAATTTGGTCTTGGGGTTTGTGTGATGCCAGGTTGCTTTCCTGATTCATTCCCATATCCTGCAGAGAAAGCTCAACTCTTCCCCACATTTCTAGGACTTCCCTTCTGGATAAACATAAATGAGAATATTTTCAGGGCAACTTCCTCAATCCAGGATCCACACCCATGAGGTGGTACCCACTTGTTTTAGGTGAGGGATTCCTGGGGTGACAGTTTGACCCACAAACCTTCCAACTATAGTCTGAAAAAAAAAGTCAGTTCACAGACAAATCATGTGTTCATTCTTTCTGGGCATTCTATAGTCACAATCATCATCAGGAGCATCAGAATGATGCATTCAGTTCTGGTTCTGGAATCTGAGTCAGCTGAATCTGCAAGGGGGTTCTTTCTCATCTGGGTCAGCAACTACCCACCTCAAGGAACCGGGTGGTTTTGTGTCTTCTTTAATACTGCAATTTAAGTAGCTGTTAGTCTGGGGCCTTTATATGATCTGGATCCAAGAAAAATGTCTACTATGCTAGGTGCTGCTTCTTTTACCCTTAACATCACTAGGCAAAGCCACAATATTCTCCAACCTCTGAGGTAGTTAGACGTAGTGTAATTTCCGGTTGATGTCTATATCTTAGCTAATTGAGTTCCCATGACACTTTTTGCCTTTATTTCCCTGGCAGCTTTCCTGTAACCTTCCTGTTTTACATTTTCCCTAGATATTTCACCACTTTAGAAATTAAAGGGGAGTGTAGATGAAGGTCCATCTTCTGTAACTTCTTCATGCTGGCAAAGGACTGTAGACCCTACCTATAAGAAGAGGCGAAATTTCATGCTACCTTAGCTAATGAAGCAATTAACTAGTTGGGTTCTGCAGTTTCAACATCTGAAAAAGATCAGATCGATTAGATAGGGGAATATTACTTGAACCAGTCAAGTCCTGGAACAGTAAATGGTCCTTTCTATTCTCAGGAGGATCTGGAATGAGAACACAGAAATTAAATAACAGAAACCAATGCATCATAGCATTATACCAGTTTCCTGAGCATTTAGTCATCTATGTGATTACAGGCTGCCAGACTTCCTCAGGAAAAGCTTTCTAATGCTACAGGTGTTGCAGGGAGAGGAGGTTTAGGACTCTCACTAAGTTTAGTTTGTCTGAGAGAAGGTGTAAATAAAAATCTGAGGATTCTTTTCTTTTTTTTACTTTTTTTTTATTTAAGCAACTTGATTACATACATGAGTGTGTTTGGGTTTCAGTCATGTAAAGAACACCACCCATCACCAGTGCAACATTCCCATCACCAATGTCCCAGATCTCCCTCCTCCCCACCCAAACCCGACCTGTACTCTAGACAGGCTTTCTATTTCCCTCGTATATTCTCATTATTAGGATAGTTCAAAATGTAATTATTTCTCTAACTAAACTCATCCCTGTTTGTGGTGAGCTTCATAAGGTGAGCTGTGACTTCCAGCTCTTCTCTCTTTTGTGTCTGAAAATTATTATTGCAAGAATGTCTTTCAATTTTCTTAAAACCCATGGATGAGTGAGACCATTCTGTGTCTTTCTCTCTCTGACTTATTTCACTCAGCATAATAGATTCCATGTACATCCATGTATAGGAAAATTTCATGACTTCATCTCTCCTGACCACTGCATAATATTCCATTTTGTATATGTACCACAGTTTCTTTAGTCATTCATCTGTTGAAGGGTATCTTAGCTGTTTCCAGAGTCTTGCTATGGTAAATAGTGCTGCAATGAATATAGGTGTAAGGAAGGGATTTTTGTATTGTATTTTTGTGTTCCTAGGGTATATTCCTAGGAGTGGTATAGCTGGGGCATATGGGAGCTCGATTTCCAGTTTTTGGAGGAATCTCCATATCGCTTTCCATAAAGGTTGAAATAGATGACATTCCCACCAGCAGTGGATAAGTGTTCCTTTCTCTCCACATCCCCGTCAACACTGCTTGTTCTCATTCTTTGTGATGTGTGCCAGTCTCTGGGGTGTGGTACCTCATAGTTATTTTGATTTGCATCTCCCTGATGATTAGTGATGTGGAGCATTTTTTCATGTGTCTTTTGGCCATTTGTATTTCTTCTTTGTCAAAGTGTTGAAAGAACTTGAAATCAGACCCAAAAACGTAAGATATATAGAACAACACGTAGGTAAAACACTCCAGGACATTGAGACTAAAGTGAAAGCAGAGATTAACAGATGGGAATATATTAAACTGAGAAGCTTCTGCACCTGAAAAGAAATAGTGCCCAGGATACAAGAGCCCCCCACTGAGTGGGAGAAATTATTCACCCAATACCCATCAGATAAAGGGCTAATATTCAAAATATGCAGGGCACTGACATAACTTTACAAGAAAAAACATCTAGTCCTATCAAAAAATGGGGAGAAGAAATGGACAAACACTGACAAATCTGAGCATCCTTAATGTAAATGACCAGAACAGAGCTCCCAGGGAATATCTTTTATAAATGTCCTTTTTTTTAATTTTATGCTGATCATAGTGGCTTAATATCTTTCACATTAGTATTTTAGGTACATATTAACATTGAATCAGGGGAATACCCACCACCAGGTTTGTCCCCCCCCTTCCCTGTTCCCTTTCTGAGTCCCATATCCATCACCCATCACCCCCGGGCTGCTAGATTAGGCGATCCACTCTTTGACTAGCTTACTATCAGTGATCACACAGCTGTTTGGTCCTGGTGCCCTCCCGTGTTTCTCCCTCTATTTGAGAGGATGAGCTAGATAAATCGAGTTATGTGGTTTTGTTTGAGGGAAAGAAAAGCAATAGAATGGGGTAAAGATTAAGCAAAAAAAAAAATAAATTAAAAATAAAATAAAATAAAAATATTCTGAAATAAATGTCTTTTATCTGGCACCCCTCCCAGAGGAAAACAATTTTCAAGGATTTTACCTTAGTTTCCCCTTTCTTCACACATCTTTTTAAGAAATGTACCTCACTCTTGGGCTTAGTTAGCATTAGGTAGAAATTTATTTGTCATCTCTCCTTCTTCCTATGATTGATTATTCCCGAGCAATAAATATCCTACATGGTGGACCGAAAACACTGTCTATGAAGCAGTTAGCACCACTGACCACATTCTATCTCTTTAATATTTGTCTTGTTTTCTTAATCCTAGCAACTACCCTGCTTCAGGCCCATTTACCTGAAGCTGGAAGCTGGCAGTACAGAACCAGGAGAAAGTCCTGAGCACTACTGAGTGTGGCCCAATAAACAAAAACAAAATAATTGAGGAAAGAATATTGTTATTTTTGGTAAAGTTTATATTAACATTCATGTCTGTAGCATTTTAACTTTATTTAGTGTCTTTTACTGAGTTATTTGCAAATATTTTTACAATTGTTTTAATTATTATGCATGATAACAGATGATATTTTATAGAGAAGTATTTTTTTAATTTTCTAACTCATAAAGAAAAGTTCTTAAGAAAGAGCATTAGTTTATTTAACATAACGCCTTTAACAGGATAAAACAAATACCACCCCCATTGACTGGGTAGGTCAGCTGGCTAGATTGTGATTCAAATAGGGAAGAAGGAAGAATGGGGTAGTAATTATGATTCCATATTACACAGTTTGCTTTTCCCTCTGCACCAGTTGTTTGTCTATAATTGAGCTGTCAACATCTCTCTTGTCTGATTGCCCTCATAGACTCTGATTCTTCTGCACCTTGCCCTATTGTGATGAAATCTGAGTCACCCTAATAAATGCCTTATCAACATCACATTCTGAATTTTCATTTTTGCTCTTTTTTAGGGATCTTAGCAGAAAAAGAACTCAATGGCATGTAGACTTTGGAAATGCCATTGCAAAAAACTTTTAGAACCACCTTTGAAAATCAACATTGTTCATTGGGATCCTTCAATGATTACCGATTTCAGTCCAATTTCTGCCTTTGTGAAACCTAGAAATAATTTTGTAATTCATCTTTCTTTCATTCTGGATTTCCATCTGCATCAGATGCAATAAGTTTGTGGTGGAGCCAAAATAAAATGATATGGCCTAAAGAAATTAAGTTAGAAGGATCTGAGAAAATAGCAGTTTTCTATAGAATGAGTAATTTGCCATGTTTACTCACCCTAAAATTTAGGTTCTTCAGCCTAACAATAATATAACAATATGATACACAGAATTATGAAATTATGAGATATTTTATTAACCAACAAATATTTGAATATTTAAAAAGTGTTAACCTACTACCAACTTAAGCGTTGTAAATAGTGTAAAATTTTTTGTTTTAAATAATTTGTATTGAGGTGCTAGGGTTATAATACTGTTAACTGTACTTTTTATGGATATTTTATTTTAATACCACACCCAATGCCACAGTGGATATTTCTATCTACCAAGTGTTCCAAGAACCATTCCCATCCACCCCATTCACGTAAGTTCAAGTCTATAGACAAAACCTTCAGTTCTTTTGACTTAACCATTTATTATTCTCTGCTTTCTTTCATTTTTATTTCACTAGCAAAAAGTTTTTCTTAATGAGAGAAAAAGAAAGAGGAAAAGAGAGAGTCAGAGACAGGGAGATAAAGAAATAAAATGCTTGTCCCAGATGCAGGCAGGTGAGGGTGGGTAAGAAGGAAACTGGGGACATTGATGTTGGGAAATGTACACTGCACTGCAAACTAAAGTGCCGAAAGGGGGAAAAAAAAGAAAAAGAAATAGAGAAAATAAATGTTTCCCAAAGATAGTTAGGGGAAATGGCATCAGGGAGGGTGAGAAACTGGGGCATTGGTGATGGGAAATGTGAACTGGTGAAGATTGTTGTACTTTGAATGACTATAATTCAATCATGAACAACTTTATCTGTGAAAAAAAACTTCAGAATTGTATTATGAACCACAGTGTGTTTAAATTAAAAAACAATTTTTTTTGCATAGATGGTAACAGGTCTGTAAACAGAGCTAGTCTGGAATTCCACAAAATTGTAAGTTAATGATGAGCTAGTAAGAAATTATTTTTCAAGAATTCTATTTTTTAACTACAATGACAACTAACATAACAATGTGAATGAATAAGGGAAGTAGAAAGTCTGTCTCAAATACAGGCAGGAGAGGCGTAAAGAGGTGTGAGATTTGGGCATTGGTGATAGGAATATTGCACTGTTAAAGGGAGAGTGTTCTTTATATGACTGAAACCCAACTATAATCATGTTTTTAATTAAAATTTTTAAATAAATATATTTAAGAATTCAAAAATAATTCTATTTTTAAAGGTATATAAATAAAATTAATATATTATGAATATTTATATTTAAGATTTTGAGATTTATATGAAATAAATCCTACACATATAAAATTTACTAAGGTGAAGAGAATTAAGGAAAATATGAAAGGAGGATATGAATAGACATTGATGGGGAAAAAAGTGTTTTATCCTTAAAAAGAGAACATTGGTTTTATATTGCAAAATACATTGCATATTGCTTAAGTATCAGTCTTAAGTACAATATTTTAATAGGAATCTCTAGCTATAGATGTTCTAAACTCCTCATTAGATCTATGAAAGAAGTATTAATTTGTTATTGGGAATGCATACTATCCCTTAACAGGATAGGGATAAAAAAACCTATTTAATCTAGCATATTCATCAGTGTCATGAATGAATGCCATGCATAGTGCCAAGTGCTGAGGACGTTTGCCAAACCTTTTAAAGAAGTTCCTTTTTTTGCAACTTGCGACTGGTTTCAAGGCTATGAGTTCTCTAAGTCATTCCTATCTTTAATGGTCCTGTAATGTTCCCTCAGATGTAAATTATATTCTAGCTAAATAGAGTATTCTGGTGGCATTCATTCATTCCATTAAGTTTTTGTTCTGTATCACTCATTCATTCTCTTCTAGTGGGTAAAGTTTCATTTGATAGATCTGCTGTGACTCATCAGGACTTTCCTTTGTCTATAAACACCTTATTTGACCTTGTTGCTGTTAATACTCAGTCTCTTATCTTCAGAATTTTGTCAAAAAAAATTGAGCACAATGAGTTGTGGAATCTTCCTATTTGAGTTTCTTTACACTTGTCTCTCTGGTCTCTTGAATCTTGGTGCTTGTGTTCCTCAATTCTGGGAATTTGCTGTTGTTGACATGTTGGTGACTTGAGGCCACACTCAGCATGTGGCTCACTCCTGGCTCTGCATTCAGAGATTATTCCTAGTGGTGCTTTGGGGATCATATGGGTGACAGGGAATGAATGTGTATGTTGGCCTGCATTCATCCCATGGTTGTTTGGTGTGTTGTTCATTTCTTTTCAAATATCCAGACCTTATGTTATTTTTTAGCAGTTTTCTTCATTTTATCTTGAAGCACTTCAATCTTTTCCTCACGGTTGTTATTCTGCTCAGAGATCCTATTGACTTTTATCTAATAGCACATAGCATATATATTTTCATTTCTGCCTATAATATATATGTATCATTTCTGCTCTCATGCTGTCTTTTGATTTTCTGACTACCTGTACCATCATTTCTTCGATCTCTTTAAAATGAGTGAGAGAAGTAGAATGCTTGTCTTGAATATGGCAAGGGGTGCGGGAGGAAGGACAGGAGGTGCATAGGTAGTTGGAAGATTCACTGATGAAGGAGCTTGTTCTCTTTTTATAACTGAAACCCAACTACAAACATGTTTATAATCATGGTGCATAAATAAACATATTATTAAAAATAAATAAATAAATAAATAAACATATTCCCACCATGGTGTCACTAAAGTCATTGTCTAACGATTTACTGATCTGGTTGAACCATTTATGTTACTGTTGCCATCATTACTGATTTTTTGTTGCTCCTGCTGTGATGAGGATGCATTTCTATAATTAGACACCCTGGGAATCTCTGAAGAATTAGGATAAAAAATATCCATGTTTTTCCCCCTTCTTGTATCCATTCAGTGATATAAAATATGGTTTACTTTTGCCATGTGTATAAGTATGTAATATTGATATGTGTCTAGAAACAAGGGTTTCTCTGAGTAACAACTAATAGTAGAAGAGTGATAGATGCAATTTTAATATATGCCATATGAGGATAATATGGATGAACTAATAACAGAAAATTAAAAAAACTAATAAAAATTATAAAGTCTTAGAATAATAAAGCTAGGGAAAAAACCCTAAGAGGATGAAACTTATATTAACTTATGGGAAAGAAGATATTATGGAGCCTACTCTTGTTAAGCAGCCTGCCATAGAAAACTAGTCATAGACCTAACTCTAGAATCAAGACTCTTGATGTGATCCCCAAGTCCCCACGTACTCTGTCTTGAAGAATTTGTGTTAGAGAATCATCTTCCTAAACTCTACATATGAGCAAATTTATTTTATATAAAATATCACCAATTAAAAATAAATCTAGAATGAAAGCGAACAAGATATCACAATGAAAAAAATTAAAAAAAATAAAAAAAAGATATCACAATGGAATTATGTAAGCTTTTTTTAATTTCACTTTCCCTTCATCCTGTCAATAAAAAGAAGTTTCTGTTGCTTCTCTGACCTCTGTGTCTGTCCTATGATCTTCTGGAGACTTTTGTGATTCTGTGAGAAGGAGGAAATATTATAATTCTTCTTCCATCTAGTGGGAAATATCCCATGACACTCAGAATCAGATTATAAATTTCATCCTCAAGCTCTTGAACCCTCGTTTAAGAACAGTATCTAAAATCCAAAGCAATCCCTACCTCCTATTTTAGGTGAAAAATAGCTGTTGGCAAATCACAATCTTATCTGGTTTCAATTTCCTCTGTAAAAGAGAAATGGTAACTTATAACCAGTGCTGAAGGGAAGTTCCATGAAGGCCTGAATTTAATTTAGAACATTGCCTTCACTTTGTAAGTTTTGAAAAATCAATCTTTTTTCCAAAGCAAACAGAATTTGAAGACAAAAAAAATCACATCATATAATAAAAAGTGAAGTAGAGATATTTGTAGGTTATCTTGGATAGGACGAAGGTGTGAGTTTGTTCTAAGTTTTTATTTTGACTAGTGGGCACGGAAATGAACCAGATCAACTTACTGACCCATATATGACTCTATAGGGTGTTAGTTCAAGATATTACTGAGCTAGTCCAACAAGGAAATAAGCTATACCTATTAATATGGTTTTTATATATGACTATTAAAATGTTTTTAGTCTTTAAAGTTTTAGACTAGCTTAAGTAATTATAAAATTCAGGTAACATTATTTCCAAATGCTTCAAGCTTATTTCCTAGAATATCTAAGATTTTCATGTCTAAATTATCATTATCTGCCTTCCAGAATATCTAGTTCAACCTAACAGTAGCATTAAACAATATTGAAATAAAAAGTGCACAGTATATAAAAGGTTCCATTGTACTTATTGACTGCATAATCTATAGATAATGCATATACAGAAGATAGAAACATATTGATCATTGAGAATGAACAAATTGGAAAAAAGCTAGAAATGACATACTTCTTATAACAATCAAATTTTAGTTATATGTTCTATTTTTTATTTTGTTGAGATCTATGTTAGTTAATTTTAAGCTAGTTAATATAAATAAAAGCAAAATTATAAATGGCATTTATTAAATAATACAAATTATAATTTTTGAAATTATTTCCTAAATATATATCAAATCTAAAATTATTTTAATAAAGAAAATGTTTGCTATAATAATAGTTGTAATAATAGTATCTCAAAAGATGACTTGAGTTGAAGAGGAAGTTCATTTTGATATAGGAAATTTTTTTCTTCCCTCTCCTCCCATACCAAGCAAGTTATTTTCTTAGAAGAGAATATGTCTCACAAATGCAGTCACCATGTCTGCATTTGACCAGTTTCATAAATTCACTCAATTCTCAAAAGAAATATATATCAAGCCTGAAAAATCATGGGTATGCAGCTGAAAATGGAGATCTTGAGAGTAGAGAGTGAATCAAATCCTTGCCCTCCCTATGTCACATCAGCGGCATCTGCCACCCACAACCACCTTTTTCTCCAATGGACCACCCACTTAGCCACTGACCTCTGCAGAGATGCCAAACCAACCAAAACTCCAAGTCTGCTGATATTTGGGCTTACATCACCAGGACCTATTTAGAGTGAGTGAGAGCACGCTTTCCCTTGACTTCTCTTTCTTTTAGAAGCCCTGACAGCTGAAACCACACCCCACAAAAGCCAAAATATCAGCCATATTTGGAATTTGGAATTTCTGGAACTTTTGGCTGCATATGCAGTTGAAACAACATTTTTTCAATATTGTCATCCAAAAGGAACACACCAATTAGACAGCAACTTGGATACAAAGTCCTTAAGTTCAGGAACCAAACAAATAACAGAAAAATCAACTAGCAATAAATCGCTATTTAAAACTTCTGACAATGATTTTGTGTTCTCATTGTAAGCTACATTAATTTTCAAAAGTTTTCTTATTTTGTATTTATCTTTTAAATAATTTCAATACCATTTATAAACAATATAAAATATTATTTTGTGCCTGTCAAGGGGGTATGCTTGGGAATGGGTGTGAAATCAGATACAATGATGAATGGAATTTTAAATTAGTCTTGAGTTTAGTCTTGGAACAAATGTATTAGGAGCAACTACGCAATTCATGGTCTTTAAATAAAGTGATTTACCAAGATATATATATATATATATATATATATATATATATATATATATATATATATATTTACTGAGAAATGCTGATTTAAGTTTTAAATTATTTACCTTGCATTTTCCCTTCCATTAATAATTTTTGAATTGTTTTGCTGGTTAGATATCTCCTTCATACTTTTTATTTAAACTTTAAATTTGCATGTCAATTTACTCACTTGTTTATCAACAGTCATTCTTTGTAGTTCTTTTTGTTTCCCTAGCTGAGGAACTCATTTACCTTTGCCATAATGTCTTGTCCAAGTCATTCTGGTACACTTATTTAGCTCATTATGTATCCCAGATTTAGAAGTTCAAGTTATTGCTGATTTTCATTATCTTTTCCCTATAGCCCTAGACTTTTTCTGGTCTCATTTTGTTGTCGCCTCTCTATTTACTTGATTAAAAATTAAGTAGTCTGTTAACAAGGTATTAGAAGTTTTTGTTGAAGGGTAGATTTTGCTGGATTAAGTTAAAATTTAGAATGTTAATGCACAAAATCACTACACTCAACCACGGCCCCAAAATGCCCATGAACCAGCTATTTTTTTTATAAACAAAAGCAAGGCATGGCTTCTAAAAATGAGAGAGACATTTTATTTTTTCCCAAGAGAGATAAGATGCTGTACTTCCAATTTTTTCCTCCTTGACTTGATGTCATCAATTCCCCACATACAAAACTGGTGAAGCATACTTGCTTATATCTCCCCTTGAGATGATCATTTTCTAGCCTAAATTTGCCTCTTTGGTCTATATATACCTGACATGTGGACTTTCTTACTTAGGACTTCCTAAGTAATGGCCTGTGCATCCATACTTGGGATATGCTCTTTGCCTATCCACTCTGAAGATGCCTATTACCTCCTGAGCACATATCTACATCTCCCCATTCTTCTTTTATTTCCTGAATAACTTTTTTTAAATATGTAATGCTTCACAAAATTGCATACCATCCTTGCACAGGGCCATGCTAATTTTCTCTGTATCGTTCCAATTTTAGTATATATGCTGAATAAATTTGTAATTAAAGTTACAGTATTTTAGAAATCTAAAAGCTTCATTCATATGTCTGCTTAGTCAACTACTGACTAAGTCATGATTTTCCATAAGATCAGCCATAGAATAGTGAGTTTTTCCCTTTTTAATAATATGAAACTACTTTATTTACTTTATTATGTTCATATTTTGTATATTATATTTATATACTATATTACTTTATTTAAAGAGCAGGTATTTCACAGTTAATCATAATACATTTTTCCAGGTAAGTGGGAGTGATTTGATTAAAATAAGAAAGAAAACTGAATAAAAAATAAAAGTACAAGAAAAAATTTATGAAAATTATTATATAATTAATCATTAATTACTACATATTGGTCAATAATGCATTGTCAGAAGGTTTACTAAGCTCTTTTTCTAATTGATATTTCTGTTACTTTTTTTCTTTCTGAATATTAAGTGACTTCAATTATACTATGACATCAAAGTCAGTGTCTTCCTACTGGGATAATATTAAAAGATTTAGTATTGTTGCACAGTAACATCTGTTTGATCCAGGAGTTCCAAGAACTGTGGCTGATACTGTGGCTTTTGTGGGCCATATTTTCAGCTGTCAGGCCTTCCAGAAGTTTGAGAAATCAGGGGGAGTGCATCCACTCTCACTACAAAATAGTCCTGGTGATGTCAGCCCAGCTACATGCATCCCTGGAACTTTGTTCAGATTGAAGTCTCTCCAGAGATCAGTGACAAAGTTGGGCATAGTGAAACAGCAGTTGTGGTGCAGTTGCAGCAGGTGTTGCAATGGCAGGGTGGGGACTTGACTCACTTCTCCTCCTGAAACTGCCAAATGCATGACCCATGTACCATGTTTTTCATGTCTTAGTTTACATCTTTTTCAAGAACAGAGTCAGTCTATGGAGCTGGATGGGTGCAGACATTGTGACTTTGGTTTTGTCTCAATATTCAGCTTTAATAAAGAAGCAGAATAAGATTTGTTGCAGTAGAATGACTTTTATTTTCTTTCAAAGTACTTTTTTTTTATTATGGAACACTTCACAAATTTGCATGTCATCCTTGTCAGGGGCCATGCTAATCTTCTCTGTATCAACCTAATTTTAGTATATGTGCTGTCGAAGTGAGCACTCTTTTCAAAGTACTTTATCTAAAAAACCTATCTATGAAAATCTAATCAATCCATAACTCAATTCACAAATAATACATAAAATATATCAATATCTCATATCCTCACTAGTATATTTATGGTTATCTATAATACATATATAATGAAATTATTTTAGCAAATAATCTATCTGCATTATCATATGTAGGAATATAATCTAGGAAGAAAGAAAAATTATGTATACTATATACTATATAATATATATATAGGCATGCAATATGTAAATTATTAGCAAACATTTAACTTTGCTTTTTAAAAAGACAAGTGAAATAGTTTACATTTTTCCACATGGAAACTTGTCCATGAGGTTGTTGTGTAGTGCTATTCAAAAAGTTAGCCAAGTGACTGAACTACTGAAATAGGTAAATGCATATTAGTATGAAGCCTCTGCTATGAAACACATAATCAGGAGTCCTGACTAACCTCTGAAATTCTTGAATTCTTGAAATTCTAAACAATATTACTATCGTTGCTTCATTATTTTGCCAGCCCACACTAATCGCATTAAAGTTTCTGGAGACATGACTTAATCAATTTAGCCAGAGAGAGTGTTCTATGAAGAAATGTGCAATCTCCTTTAAAAGACTAGGCATGTAGAAGTGAATGACCTAGCTCAATTTCTACAATGAATCCTTTTCTCTTTCTTTTATTCTTTTATTTTTGAGGGAGGTGTTTGAGTCAAATTCAGTCAAATTGAGGACTACTTGTTGTTCTGTCTTGAGTGAAAAGTTATTTCTTGAGGTGCTTAAATCAAGGATTCAAGTATCTTAACCCCTGTACAATCTCTTCCACCCCTCTACAAAAATCATTTTTGAAAATAACTTGGAGGGGCCGGGCGGTGGCGCTGGAGGTAAGGTGCCTGCCTTGCCTGCGCTAACCTAGGATAGACGGCGGTTCCATCCCCTGGTTCCCCATATGGTCCCCCGTGCCTGCCAGGAGCGACTTCTGAGCGAATAGCAAGGACTAACCCCTGAGCGTCACCGGGTGTGGCCCCAAAAAAACCAAAAAACAAAACAAAACAAAAAAAAAACAAAAAAAAGAAAATAACTTGGAAAGATGTTCCCAAAACTGTTTGACTATGAAGAGAAAGGTATTACTTGTAATTTATGGGATACTTATTTTTTTCCAAGATAGGGCTGTGACCCTCACAAACATGTTAGAGACCCTAAAATAAGGAGTACAAAATATCTTTTTTTTTTATCAAGGCCTATAAAAAACATTTCCAATAGTTGAAAGCTTACTCAGAAATACTGACTTGAAAATGTTTCTTTGACATTGAGAAGGTTTAAGAAGCTATAAATCTAGTTTACATTGAAGGTACGGTAGAGGGGATAACAAGAAAAGTGTGACATTTGGTAAATCAAAACAATAGTCAGTGTACTTTCATCACACAGGCTGGCTTTTAAAACTGGAATCCAATAACGTCTGCTGACTCCACTCAGTCCCTCAGTGCAATGAACCCTGAGTGTAGAACTTCAATGTATGCCTTACACACACACACACACACACACACACACACACACACACACACACACACAAACACACACACACAAACACACACACAGCATGTTGTATTGTATAGGGACAGGGACAAGGTAACAGCATAGAAGAGAGGATCTGAAATATAGAAATACAGAAAACAAAAACAGTAAAAGCCAGTAGTGCCTGAGAGTAGTTGCTAATATGGGTCAAAATATTTTGACTTAACCTTGCTTAAGAACTACTATGGAGTTTTTTTGCCAGAAAAAGAAGTTCCTGGTAAGCCACGTTGGAGAAATTCTGAATATTCTGGATGAAATAAAATTAAGATAAAACTTGCATGACTCAAATATCTTTAATTTGCAAAGATAGAATGTCATTCTCTAATTGAAAGATGTAACTGCAGGTGTTTGAAAACATCTTAAACATTTATTCCTTTATTCTTTCTTTTTTCTTTCATTCTTCCTTCCTTCCTTCCTTCTTTCTTTCTTTCTCTTTCTTTTTCTCTTTCTTTTTTCCACAGTTCTTAATAATTTCTCAAGTGATTATGATTATCTCAGTTTTAAAGAAGAAAGTTACTCTGTGTCAACTCATGAATAATATGAATTTCCTCTTATTTTGTAATAGCTGTTGTCAAAAATAGCTTCTTAAGAGAGTTGCTAAGAGTAGTCAATAAAATACCTTGCCCTAGTTCGAAATTAGAATCTGAATATAGGGAGAGCAGGATTCTGCAAATCACAAGTTTCCAGCTGTCTTATAATTAGTTTTTCTCTTACACTCATAAAGTTCTCATTGATCATTTGAACTTTAACGAATATAGAGTGATTCACTAAGCAGGGATAGGAGTCAGGCTTTTGGTTTTTGGGCCACATCCGGTGATGCTCAGGGGTTACTCCTGGCTATTCGCTCAGAAGTCGCTCCTGGCAGGCACGGGAGACCATATGGGGATCCGGGGGATCGAACCGCGGTCCGTCCTAGGTTAGCGCAGGCAAGGCGGGCACCTTACCTCCAGCGCCACCGCCAGGCCCCCAGGAGTCAGGTTTTATAGCAGAACTAAGCCCCCTTGTTGCTTGTCATCTGCTATGAGACCTTGTATGTCTTCCAAATGCTGCTTCTGCATATACTATCTTCTGGACCCTTCTTCACAGTGTGATCTGATGAAAACAAAATACTAAGATATAAAGTACCTAGTTTCTTCTGTGTGAGAGCAGGGAAAACACCCCATTCCACCTGGCTTCTCTCAGAAAAAAGGCATCAGACAGATTAGCCAAGAAAAATCAATTTAATAACACATATTAATTGAAAGAAATTAAATTTAAAGACAGCATGGGGTGAATCTGTCATACGTTAAGAATGTTAAGAGATCTGGGTCATGAGGAGACAGAAAAGTCTTCATGTGATTAGGAGGAGATGACTTCTTCTTTACTCTGAAAGTAAAAATAAAAAAAGAGTTTTTCAGATAGAGGAGATGAGTTCACAGAAAAAAAATCCATACTTTACATAATAATACTTACCACCTTTCTCCACAAAATACATTCTGAAAAATAATAGGTCTGAAAAAGTGGTTGCATTTTTGATTGGGAAAAACCTAAGCAAAAAGTGGGGCTTTGGGAAGAGACAATAGGGTTTTTCACACACTGATATATTTTTAGGTTTTTAGTTTGAGGGCTATGGACCAATAGCTTGGTCTGGGTATAAGAATTAGTACTTGGTTTAGGCAAAACTGGTTCCTTGAACATGCTCAAGGCTAGCACAGAATCAGCTTTGTTCTTTGTCAAAGAAATTCCTCTGAGACTGGGGAAAAGACAAGCAGCACATAGAATAGGTATTGCAGGGGCTCAGTTAGTTAAGGGGCTACCAACAGCCACAGAACTGAACCAGCATATAAGGAGGGTGGAACGTGTTGCCATAGCCTGGCTCCTGATAAAGACATCATCATAGAGCATCATTGAGGAGCTTTGAAAGCTAGAGGCTGTCCGCACCCTAAGGGCAGAGCGGAGGACTGCCAAGGCCACTGCTAGCAAAGAGAGGCTATACTAAAGAGATTCTTCATTATTTTGGGGGGAGACACAACCTGAGGTGCTCAGGGGTCACTTCTGGTGGCACTATATGTGGTGCTGGGGATAGAATCTAGGCCAGGCCTGTGCAAGGGAAGGCCCTGCTATCATTTGATTTCTCTGAGGATAATATGACAGTGTGTACGGAAGAGAAGAGAGTGTGAACAGTTCTAATAAAGAACATTTGCTTCCATACCAGACTGATCTCATGTGCCTACATTAACTGGGAATCTAGGGGCACCCAGGAAAGACCAAGTGATAAACACGTAGAATCCAAATATTCCTGACACAACCTGTATGGGCATAAAGCCCCATAACTTGTATCAAATTGACTGGATTTGCTGAACTGAACCTAATGAATCTGACACAAGAACACTGACTTCTCAGCTCTTCCATGTTTTGAGGTCTATAGAAGAGACAGATGGCACTGGCCTTGCATGAAGCCAATCCTGATTCATCCTATATACCTCATAAGTTCTTCAGGGGTCATTCCTGAGCATAGAGCAAGGAACAGATTTTGAACACTTCTGGTTGTGGCCCAACCTTCCCTCCCTTCTCCAAGTCTCCACAATCCTCCCCCCCAAGGCCTGTTGCATTCCCAAATTATTTAGAATCCACTACAACTTCGTAACCATTGCTAATGAGTCCTCTAGAGCCTCCACTAACCTGAACCCCCAGACTTGGGTGCTATTTATTGGAAGGGGTTTACTCTGAACACACTAAAAAATGATCTTTTGTAAGGGACTGATTCCACTGATTCATGACATACACAAGTTTTTTACAAAATTACCTACAAGACATTGTTATTTTTATTTTCTTATGTATTGTAGATTAAGTAAAAAATAACTGAAAATAAAAAAATAACTGAAGGGGCCCAGGAGATAGCATGGAGGT
>PVKC010009414.1:0-26873 GCA_004027635.1 Crocidura indochinensis
TATATATATATAAAACCCAAAAAGTGTTTTATGTAACCTGCTATTAAAATGTTTGTTAACTTCTCTTTGTTAATAAATTCTACAGGTGAAAAAATTACCTGTTCATATGCCCAGAACTTAACAGCTGTCTCAGGAGCAATTTTAAGGACATTTGTACCGTTTCCTCTCCAAAGGGAATGGAAACCTCCTTCTTTCACCATCTGTCGAAAGCCATCATATACGTTCATTTTGTGTGACTTTGAACCATGGACCTAAAAATTAAAAGAAGATAAAAATTTTGGTGGTGTGTTATTGTAATCATACAAACCACTTTCATTACTTCACTACTATTATTACAAGGAAATTCATCTAAAAATAGGACTGAAAATGTATATAATGAGGTAAGAACTATAATATGAAGATAAAACTAAGAAAAATAAATATCACACATAAAAAAGCAAAAATACATTAAAAATGAAATCATGATCAATATTCATAATAAATATTAAAATTTTGTATTAGTCGATGAAATATTGGATATGATTAAGTTTAATATAAGAAAAATAAAAAATCAGACCTAAGGCATTACGCTGTCTCTTCTCTCAAGAAGTCCATAAAACCATAAAATATTAATTGGCTTAAACTATAGCTATTTAAATATATTAAAGACCAATCTATAAAAAACTGATAAATTCTATAACAAAAATAAAAGGCTAATTTTTCATTATTATGTGCTAAAAAAGTGATGTATCATATTCTCATTCTTCTAGGGAGAGCAACATGCCATGGGAAATACAGCAAAAAATTAAACACAAATAAAAAATATTCACAAAACCAAGGCAAAGAAAAATATAGTAAATAATATGGGGTTTTGTGTGTGTGTGTGTGTGTGTGTGTGTGTGTGTGTTGGCAAATTTGTCTGATTACTTTGGCTTACAAAAATTAAGTAAAACTATTAATTTTTCATGTTATAACCAAAAAAGAAATCTAAGTTCTCTCAAAGTAGATTTACTACCTTATTCCTGAAGAAACAAAAAATTATACACACAATTATCACTTTTTAAAATCTTTCTCTTTAAAGAACTACCTTTAATCCTAAATATATTTTGAGATTTAAGTATATCTTGAATGGCTGATACTTTAAAATAGACAACTTTTGTATAAAAATATAAGGACAATTACACAAAATATTAACCAGTGGCATAGCAAACACAACTTACAGAAAACCAGTAAGCAACTACTCAGTTGCAATGGGGTACTCCAATGCATCTGTCTTCACATACCTTTCATTATTTAACTCTTAGCAAGTTTAACCAAACTTGCTAAATAAATAGTCATAGTCCCATTGCATAATGATGAAAAATGAGACCTCAGGGTTTCATGCAATGTAAGTATCATGAGTTTAAACTGGGTGCTAAACCGTGGAAAAGTGATGAGCACAGTATCCATTCATTAAGAATAGTTCAAATCACAGTGTCTAGAAGGGAAAAATAGAGTGGAGAGTCAGAGAGAGAGAAAGAGAGAAAAAGAGAGAAGTAAATACCTGCCCCTCAGGCAGGCAGGGCAGAGAGTTTCCAAACTGGGGACATGGCAGGAAATGTACACTGGTGAATTATGGCATACACTGTAAGACTGAAACCTAATCATGAACAACTTTGTAATTGTGGTGTTTAAATAAAAAGAGAGAAAATAAAAAATCATGAGTTTAGAGTAATAATATTCCAAATCAACAAATCTGTTGTAAATGAACAGTCACTTAATTCTATGGGTCTTAGATTCCCACATCTAATATGAGAAAAGACTCTCCACACTGGAATGTGGAACTATGGCAGAGGCCACCATATAAAACTTAAATAAATATCATTATATTTCCTGGCCTTTTTTTTCTTTAAACCCTGACTAGCCACAGCTAGTCTATGATTATTAGTCTAACAAAGCCATTCTATTAAATTTAGCTTTTTCTGATGACTTCAGATTTAGAACCATTTGTTCTAAGATGCAACCTTTCAGAAATACTTGTTTTGAGAAATTACACAAAATGAATGGAAAATTTTGAAATATGCTTGTTTTGAGGTCACACCCTGAAATGCTCAGGGGTTACCCATGGCTCTCCACTGAGATGGTTCTTAGATGACCAGCAGAAGCTAGGTATTGAACCCAGTCAGCCACATAAAAGGCAAGTGACTTACCCACTATACTATCACTCGGACCCCAGAAAATATGCTTTATGGAAAACATAATAGTGAATAGGAACTCCTAATTAAACATTCAAATTTTCACAGAATGCGAAATATTATCACACATATGTACCACAATTTGAGGTTTTATAGATCACTGAAATAATTCACACAAATTAAGCCAATAGTAGAGATTATTTTAAAAGTATGAAAAACTATTTTAAAACATTTTTTTCAAAATACCATATTTCACTGACTGAATATCTAGGACACAGAGCATTAATTTGGGACACATAGTATTAGCTCACCTGCATCATGACTTTGAGTCGATCCAAAGGAGCAGTGCTTGTTCTCGAGACAGCACCAGCTATACCTCCTGCTAAAAGCTGCCGCCACCATTGCCCTGACTTTTTTTCATCTTCAGTGAATTCATCTGGAATAACTAAACTCTCTCCAATGTCAATACCCTGTTAAAAGGAAGGGAGAAAAGAGAGAAAGGTAGGAGATAAAGAAATTACAATGCTTTTGTCAATTAAAAAATAGATCCTGGGGCCGGAAAGATAGCATAGCAGTAGGATCGATCCAGGACTGAAGGTGATTTGAATCCAGGCATCCCATGCCTGCCCCTGTGCCAGCCAGGAGCAGTTTCTGAGAGCAGAGCCAGGAGTAATCCCTGAGTGCCATAGGTGTGACCCAAAAACCAAAAAAAAAAAAGATCCTTTCAGGGGCCAGCGAAATAGTACAGTGGATAAAAGCAGTAATCTTGCATGTAATAGACCTGAATTCAATTCCTAGTACCACATATGGTCCCCAAGCCCTGCTACCTCTGAGCACAAAGCCAGGACTAGTCCCCAAAGCAAAAACAACAAAATTAGTCATTCCAGGAGGTATAGTTTTTAAAAAGAAATGTGTTGTTTTATAATTTAAAATCAACTTCATTCCTCATATATTCTTTCATATACTTCATTGAAATTTTAGTGAGCCAGTGTGAGCATAAATATGAAATATGATTATAATGTTTTAGTCACACTAAATTAAGCACAGTATCAGTTCACAAGTAATAAAAATTAACAGTAATTGCAAATTTACAAAATCAAAAATTATAACTTTTCCCTTAATAGATTCAAAGTAACTTTAGATCTCTTGGTCTAAGTCAGATTAGAAACAAAGGCATTTTATCAGATATAGTGAATACTGACAAGCTATCTCCACTATCAATTTTTCATCATCATAATTTACATATTTGGAAGTATTTTGTATTATGGGCCACCCCAGCACTGCTGTAGGGAAGAAAACTATCAGACACTCTCAGCAATGGGGCAGTACAGTCAAGGGCTCAGTGCTCTCAGTCCTGTGACCTAGTGCTCCAGACCATCAGGTCCAAACGCAGTGGGGTTAAAGACCAATCTGAGTGCCTTGTACATGCTCAGCATGCACTCTGCCTCTAAAGACATTTCCCAGACTCTGTCTACCAATGTTTTAATAACTTAAAATATGTAATATATTATATCAAATTTAGCTAAGAGATTCAAGAGGCTTAAAAAGCCTGCCTTCTATCATGTAAAAATTTCTAGAATTACAAGCACAGCTTAGAGAAATATAATTTTAAAAATATTTTAAACTATATTATTTAAATTATTCTGGCATAAAAGAGTTTATCAATAAGGATGTGAAGAAGCCAATTTAAAGCAACTCTCATTTCACTGTAAATAAACTGGGTATAAGAATATAAATAGCCTCAACTGTTAGCAACTATTCAAAAGATACAATAAGTATTTTTTTGGGGGGTCACACCCGGCAGCGCTCAGGGGTTACTCCTGGCTCCATGCTCAGAAATTGCTCCTGGCAGGCACGGGGACCATATGGGGCACCGGGATTCGAACCGATGACCTTTTGCATGAAAGGCAAACGCCTTACCTCCATATCTGCCGGACTAAAGATACAATAAGTATTTTGTTATGTAAATACAGTTTATATAAACATAATATTGAATCAAGTCATTGGACTAATAGAGAATTATTTTATACCCATAACTGAAAGCATAACTTGTCAGTAATTTTATATAGTTCTGTGTAATTATAGCATTGCTAACAGAGACAAAATGAACTCCAGTCTTCATTTAATGCATGAAAAGCTTACTGAAATTCATTAATATGGGTAGAAAAAAATACCATTAGGTAAAATAAAAGAATTTCTGTGATTTCAGCAGAAGAAGAACAAACTAAACTTCATTTATACTAATATATTTACTACAATGTAATTAGAATTTTAAAGGTTAAGAATGGCGCGTATGAAATGCTGATAAGAATTTAAGTTTCAATAAAAAGCATTATAAGTGCCTTCTGAGTACAAAAATAGGCATAGCCTAAAATGTTTAAGAATAACTTTATTTCTATTTTCAATGTGCCACAAAAAAATTGTATTTTCAGAATCTAAAAAGTGTTATAATTAGGGACCAGGAAATAGTAGAGCATTTAGGTTCTGTAATCAACTCGGGTTGAATCCCTGGTACCACCAGAATCCTAAAGCATTATCAGGAGTAGCCTTGGAGCCCAAGTGCTATGGGTGGCTACAATAATCCTCAAAGGGCAGAACTCCATGAAGCTGTGCATCTTCAGGTCCTTGCTTTAAATCATTGGCCCAACAGTGGATGAGGTCTCAAGGCCTCCTGAGCATGACTTGGAAGGTTCCCCCTCAAAAAAGAAAGTGTTGGTTTTCCAAGATCTCTAATTACAGAAACCTGACTGCAAAAACCATGACTGAGGAGAACTTTTGCTAGGACCATTTTTACTGGGGTTAGAGAATTTGGTATGCCTCAAGTTGGTCTTATGGCAGGATGCTTCATGGGTAGTCTCCCTGTTATTAGGTCAAAGGTTTTTCCTTTCTATTTTCCCCAATTTTTGTTGCACCTGTGCAAAAAAAAAAAAAACTGCCACCCCTTTTTTCTTTTTCTTTTCTTCTTTTTAAATTTTTTTATCTTTTAAAAAGGGGCTTCCTCCTTTTTCATAGAACCTTGGGACAGGGATTGCTTTGTTTTGCCTCATATTTCTGCATTTTTCTATAAAATTAAGAAGAAATGGGGGGGAAAATTATGGAGGCCAGGGGCCAAGTGGTCTCAGGTACATTGTTAGATAAAAGAGTACAGAACTAAATATCCAAGCCAAAGTCAATGACAATACAATCAAGAAACCTAAACTTTAACAATCCAAATTTAAATGGGCCTGTTATACTGGCAGACAAAAGGGTGGTGTTTAGGATGCACTCTGGAATCATTGTGGAGGGAGGTTGATACTGGTGGTGGGAATAGCCCTGATTCATTGGATATCTGAAATTCAACTATAAAGGACTTTGTAAATCACAATAGCTTCAATAAAATAAAAATTTAAAAAAAGTTTTGAGACTATATAGAAAATACAGTATCAGGGCCGGAGAGATAGCACAATAGTGGGGCATTTGCCTTGCATGCCGCCAACCCAAGAGGGACCCGGTTTGATTCCCAGCATCCCATATGTTCCCCCAGCCTGCCAGGGTGATTTCTGAGTGCAGAACCAGGAGTAACTCCTGAGCACTTCCGGGTGTGGCCCCAAATCAATCAATCAATCAATAAAGTTTTGGGGGGAAAATACAATATAGAAAATAAAACCCAATAGGACTTTACACTTTCCTATAAAAGAATGGAAAGTATAAGCCAAAGGTGAATAAAATCCTAACTCCACTTTTGGAAGGCAACTACCTCTTCTACCTTTTGATAATGGCAAAATTTGTGCCACAACTACATTTTTTTCCATACGGTTTCTAGTCTTGGCGTTGTTTAAGATAATCTAAAAATACATCCAGTATAATAAATAAGGACTTACTAGAACTCTGACATTCTGAACTGTGAAATTACAAGCCTGGTCAGGTAATATCTATACCTATCTCCAAACACATCTCCAAATAACTATTCATTAATATAAAAGTCATACTTACTGTAGAATGTTTCCAAAAACGCACAATTCCCTCTATATCTGAAACAGGATTAAATAAGAAATAATTCATCCATTCATCCCAGTCTACTGACATTGTCCCATCAGAATCGATGCTGAAAATAAAAAGGAGCTGATTAAAAATAAGTCAAATTTATATGCAAAACATATATGCAAGACTATCACTGGTCAAGTTGCAGAGTAATATTTCTTTTTACAAACTTAATATTTGTGGGGCCCGGGAGATAGCATGGAGGTAAGGCATTTGCCTTTCGTGCAAAAGGTCATCGGTTCGAATCCCGGTGCCCCATATGGTCCCCCGTGCCTGCCAGGAGCAATTTCTGAGCATGGAGCCAGGAGTAACCCCTGAGCACTGCCGGGTGTGACCCAAAAACCAAAAACCAAAAAAAAACTTAATATTTGTTATTAAATTTAAAATAATAATGATCTGGGAGGTAGTTCCAAGGACTGAACTGTACGCTTTAGATGTGGAAGCTCTGGGTTCAATTCCAGGCTCTGGATGGCCACTAAACACTGGTGCAAATAATCCCAAACAATCCCAGGAGCAAATAATTCCAGATATAACCCCTGAGCACCACCAGTGCAACTCCTGAACTAACAAATTTAAAGAGTAGAATCAATTAAATTCAAAACAATGGATTGTTGTTTAAATGGCAGCACATATCTGATATTCTATTAGTTTTAATCCTTTAGGTAAGTATGGATACCAAAATTGCATAAGCTCTACTGGAAACTTTTGAGACTCGTCGTTTTCTAAGTCAAATAAAAAGTTGAAAATAAATAAATAAATAAATAATAAATAAAAAATAAAAAAATAAAAAAGTTGAAAATAAAATAAGTTCAATTTATAAATGTATTTATGGTCCATTATTCCCTGCACTAGTTCAGGAACATATCCTTAGTATTATGTTAAAACATTTGCAGGGAATTTTTTAATATACTCAAAAGATGTTATATCTCTGTGCTTTGCTAACTTTGACAAAGTAAGTGGTGACTGTAAAAAGCAAATAAAAAATTTTAAAGTAATTGGTTTCTGACTTTCAAATCTGTTGCCTCATCTTCCACATGCAAAATATATTGCAGCATTAGATATATTTTCACAACATTTTTCAAAAACTTCTTTGGAATGGTAGCATGTGTAATCGATTATTCCAAAAAAGCCAACTCCCAACTGTACCAAGGAAGTTGGCCATTTTGTTTACCTCAGCATATTTAGAAACTAAAGTAACTGGCACAAATAAAAACCCATTTATTTGTTGAATATTTGTTGACTAAATAAATTTCCCTGAAAATAAGGTTTGGTGTCATCTACAAATTCTTAATGTGTTCATAATGTGTGTGAAAATAATGTATCAAGATGGAAGTAAAACAAAATGAGTTTTTCATATATCATTGTCTCTAGTGCCACTTTAAATTTTGACCTACTTAGATGAAATTATACTTAAATTTTTCACATTACCAGTATGAAAATATGAGTATCATATTTGCATGAGTCTCACTACTTAAGTTTAAAACATTATTCTGATTACAATAGTCATAACTCTATTTCTATCTCTATTTTCTATTTTAATACATGTATTCATTGTTTTATCCAATTCAACATCCCTAACATGCATGCATGAGGATTTGACTATTCACTGATGTAACCATAGTTTCTAAAACAGTGAGCAACAGAGTAATTAATTAACCAGCAGAAGGCAAATATTGAAAGTCCCACAACTTGGGATGAGACTGAGGCATTCTCTGTCACTTATCCAGTTATTTTGTAAATCTAATAAATAAAATTGAAATCAACAGGGAAATTTAAAGTACCAAACAACATAATATGGAACGCTGAGATCTCAAGTCTGGCACAAGTCCCATCGATCAAACCTCGGTGACATGTATCAAATTTAAAAGTTCAAAATGTTATTTTAAAAAAGTATCTTTTTGTTTTTTGTTTTGTTTTGTTTTTGGGTCACACCCGGCAGTGCTCAGGGGTTACTCCTGGCTCCATGCTCAGAAATTGTTCCTGGCGGGCACGGGGGACCATATGGGGCACCGGGATTCGAACCGATGACCTTTTGCATGAAAGGCAAACGCCTTACCTCCATGCTATCTCCCGGGCCCCTAGAAAAGCATCTTAAAGAGGTAGAAGAAAACTCAGGCAAGCAAGTCAAAGTAATATGTAACTCGTAAAAACTCATCAAAAAAGGTATGATAAATAACCCTAGACAAACAGTGAACTCAAATAAAATCAACAATCAATAACCTTTCAGACTATACACCCAATAAGTGGATATCAAAGGGAATAGCAGCGGTTGGAATTTGGGAGGGGGGGCAAGAGAATATACATTATATATGTTGATTTTTCAACAAATACATTAAAATATAATCTTATTTGTATTAAGATATATATTGTGAATATTCATAAAATTTTAGGCTCAAATCATTTCACCCATTCATTCTGAATTGTTCAAAGATACATCTCTGAAAAAATCATGAGCAAAAAATATACATATCTCTATTCCTAATTTCCTCACATAAACTCAATTTAGAAGTGAAAAGGCTTCCTTTTGAAGATTTTGCTCTGCATGAAGAACACAGATATTTTATTTTGATGGCTTTTCTTTCACTTCTCTATACAAAAATGAAATTGTTCAATACTTCCACTTCTAAATCTTGTTTTGTGAAATGTCTAGGAATACTATGCCAGGCTTCTTTCATGTCAGTACATGTAACTCCATCTAGGTCTTCTGGTATCATTCATTTCACAAGAAGAATAAGCTCACAATGAGTGGCCAAGATGGTGAGGCATAATTCATTGGGAGCAAAACTACTCTTGCTGCTGCTGCTGCTGCTGCTGCTGCTGCTGCTGCTGCTGCTGTTACTGTTGCTATTGTTGTTGCTGCTGCTACTGCTACTTTGGTCATTGTTGAAGGTCAACCATTCCTATCCAATGTCAAGTGTTGGAGGGCCAGAAACTGAAGGACAAGGCCAATGTGGCCCAATATACTAGAATAAGGTACAAATAGGATGGTGAGCTAGACTTGGTGTCAGAGGGTAATGCTGATCTTGGTCAAGTTGGGGGTACTATAAACCTCAGGAAGGTGATTATTCTTCCTAATATGAGCCATTATAAACTCATTTTCATTTATTCAACCGATTCCTTTAAATTATTTTGTTTCAAAGGATTTTTCATTGCATATAAACTATTTGTCAATAAAATTGTCATTAAAATGCATTTTGGGGGGCCCGGGAGATAGCATGGAGGTAAGGCGTTTGCCTTTCATGCAAAAGGTCATCGGTTCGAATCCCGGTGCCCCATATGGTCCCCCATGCCTGCCAGGAGCAATTTCTGAGCATGGAGCCAGGAGTAACCCCTGAGCACTGCCGGGTGTGACCCAAAAAAAAATAAAAAATAAATTTAAAAAATGCATTTTGGGAGGCCAGAGGAATAACGCAGTGCATAGGGCACTTGCTATGCACATGGCCAACCTCGGTTTGATAATCAGGTTCTCCAGACCTTCCAGGAGTAATTTCTGAATGGAGAGCCAAGTAACCTCTGAGCATTACAAGATGTGGCCAAAAAAAAAAAAAACAAGCCCCCAAAAAATGCCTTTGGATAGCAATCACATATTTGGGTATATATCCAAAAGAATTAAAATCAGGATCCCAAAGGGATTATTAGCACTCTCATGGTCACTGCAGCATTATTTACAATAGCTAAGACCTAGAAACAATCCAAATGTCCACTGGCAGATGTATATAAAAAATACTGTATATTAATGAAATAAAGAGGTGTTTTCTAACTTAAAATCAAGGAAAGGAAATCCTCTCACATATAACAATGTAGATGAGCCTGATGAATATTGGGCTAAGTCATATGAATAAGGACAAATAACAAAATATTCCACTTACACAAAGTACTGAGAGACTTAGGTTGATATAAGTAGAGAACAGGAACTGAAGGGGCTTTATGCTGGTGGGGAGGGGAAATAGGGTGTAGTTCAACAATTAGAAGGTTGTAGTTGTTTAAGATGAAATGTTGTGAAGGTCTCCAGTATATACAGTTAAAAGTCTATCCAACATTGTGCTTAAAAATTGTAAAGAGAATCTGTAGTATGCTGATGTTCTTACAACAAAGCATAAAAAAGATGGTATGTCTATCACTTTGATTGCAGTAAGGTATCAGATATATCCAGACTCCATATATCAAATCAACAAATTCCTTTGGTAGACCTAAAGGGGTACAACGGGAGCTAAGGCAATAGAGATGTTTGTTGCCCATAACAGATGGCCAGTGTAGGTATGATGAAGAGATCCATAGTTTCTAAAACTTCAAAGGAAGGTGAGATCATGAGTGAAAGGAGGCTGGAAACAAGCCTCTGAGGAATAGGAAGTATACTTCTAGAAGTATCCTAGAGTGATGCCAGAAACATCAACTGTACAAAACTCTTCATATTCATTTTTTCTTTTGGAGTCACACCCTGCAGTGCTCAAAGGTTACTCCTGGCTCTCCACTCAAACCCTGGCTGCATGTAAGGCAAAACCTTCCCTGCTGTACTATCACTCCAGCCCTAACATTTCATATTATCTATTCCATTTAATCCCTGCCTCTCAGAAGTATGAAATATTTCATTTTATCGATATGTCTCCACTGATACATCATTATCAGCCAAAATATGTTACATTAGAATATTCAGATTAGAGTTTACTCTTTTTTATATTTGGGG
Source organism: Crocidura indochinensis (assembly GCA_004027635.1). Taxonomy (NCBI): domain Eukaryota; kingdom Metazoa; phylum Chordata; class Mammalia; order Eulipotyphla; family Soricidae; genus Crocidura; species Crocidura indochinensis. The sequence goes on from PVKC010009414.1 coordinate 10,858, forward strand.
AAGGCAATGAGTAGTTCCTTCCAAGTAGTATTCAGCCTCTAATCCCCCACATGTGATCCCTGAGCCCAGGAGCATTAAGAAGACCTAGGAGACAACTTCCAGAAATATTCAGCCAACTGGCCTGGTTGTTCTATGTGAGAGTCTGAGGATGTGGTAATGTTTAGGACCTGAACCCTGAGGACTACCAGGGGACACCAGCAATACTTGAAGGCCTCCAAGATCACAGGTGGTGAGCATGAGAGGCCATTGTGGAACCTGGGACTATGGCACATTTGGACACATGCCTGTATGAGCCCTAAAATCATAACAGCCTTACCTGAGCCCTAGGTTTCACTCTTGATAACATTCATTCTATAAGTCTGAATAAATGCATAATGACATATATCCATCATTCATATGTTCACTGCCCTAGAAGTCCTCTATGCCCCAATTATTAATTATCATCTTTTCTCCCTAAAATCACCAACCACTGATCTTCTACTGTGTTCATAAATTGGCCTTTTTCAGAATGTTACATAGTTGGAGTCATAGTCTTTTTATTAGTTGGGTTTCCATCACCAATTATATGCATTGAACTCTCCTTCATGTACTGCTTACTCTCTTGTCTAGAAGTAACACAGTTTATACTCTCACCAACAAAAAAAAAAAAATGTTGGTTGCTTCTTAGTCTGAAAATTATGAATAAAGTTGTTATAATGATCCATATATAGATTTAGAGCAGATAAAAGTTTCCAACTCCTTTGTCTGCAGAAGGACCACCCAGATATGCTCTGGGGCTACTCTAAGCTCAGTGCTTGGGGGTCTGGAGTTGCACCCAACAGCACTCAGGTAACCATAAATTCCCAGGAAACAAACCTCAACTATTCTACATACAAAGCATGTGCTCAGTCTATTAAGCTCTAAGTTCCTAACTCTTTTGAGCAACACACCGAGGGGAATTCTAGAATATATGCTAAAAAAAAAAATGCGACACTATCTTGCAAAGTAGCTGTACCATATTGCATCTCCATTAACAAAGCCCCTTGCTTCACCAGAATCTCGGAGTTTTAGTGTTCTGGGTTTTGGCCATTTGGATACATGTGTCGTAGTGTGTCTGAATTTGCATTTCCATGATGACATGTGATGGTGATTATCATATACTTATTTATTACCTACATCCTATAATTTACTCAGGCCTTTTATAATTTTTAAAAGTTCTGTGTGTATGTTGTAAGCACACATTTTTTTGGTTTCTGGCCACACTCAGCAATGCTTGGGAATTACTCCTGATTCTGTGCTCAGAAGTCATCTTAGCATTATTAGAAATTAAACCCAGGGGCCCAGGAGATAGCATGGAGGTAAGGCGTTTGCCTTTCATGCAAAAGGTCATCGTTCCAATCCCGGTGCCCCATATGGTCCCCCGTGCCTGCCAGGAGCAATTTCTGAGCATGGAGCCAGGAGTAACCCCTGAGCACTGCCGGGTGTGACCCAAAAACCAAAAAAACAAAAAACAAAAAACAAAAAAACAAAAACAAAAACAAAAACAAAAAAAGAAATTAAACCCAGTCCTCCTATATGCAAAGCAGAAATTTGGCCCATTGAGCTGTCTCTCCAGCTCTTTTTATATATTTTAGGTAACAGTCCTTTGTCAGATAAGTCTTTTGCAATTATTTTCTCTTTGCCTATGGTTTGAATTTTAATTTTATTTAGTCAATTTTCACAAGAAATATTCAGAAATGTTATAAATTTTTAACAGGTGCCTATGTGAAAACTCAAAGGATTCATAATTTAAAATAATACAAATCTAAAAGTTTTATAATTAATAAGTTATTAACACAGACATTAAAAGCATAAACTGGTAATACCTGTCTCCATATACTAATATAGAAAAATCAGTAAGAATGTTACATTGTGGGGCCGGAGAGATAGCACAGTGGTAGGGCATTTGCCTTGTGTGCGGTCGACCCAGAACAAACCTGGGTTCAATTCCTAGCATCCCATATGGTCTCCCAAGTCTGTCAGGAGCAATTTTTTTTTTTGGTTTTTGCTCTACACCCAGCAGCAGTCAGGGGTTACTTCAGCTATGCACTCAGAAATTGCTCCTCACTTGGGGGACCATATGGGATGCTAGGGAATCCTAACTTTGGTCCATCCTAGGTTAGTTCGGGCAAGGCAGACATGCCATACCCCTTGCGCCACCGCACTGGGCCCTCTCAGGAGCAATTTTTGAGCGCAGAGCCAGGAGTAACCCCTGACTATGGCCCCCAAAAAAGGAATGTCACATTGCATCAACTAGAACAAAAATTAGAGACAGTTAGAGATCATAAAAATGTTCCAAATTAGGCTATGATTATGGCTATGTAACTCTATAATCTACTAAAAAAATAATCACTGAAGTGTGTGTTTTTCAGTGTGATTTTGGGCTGGGGATATGGTTTAATTGGTAAGATATTATGCTTTCCATATGTGAGAAAGAAGAGAAAGAATAGAAAGAGTGAATTTTATTGTGTGCAAATTATATGCCAAAAAACTACCATAAAATATCCATTTACGTATACAATTATACAGGTGCCTTTTAATCATCCTTCTGAATCACCAGTGGTCAATTCTGAATCTTAGACTTTGAATCTGTACTATCCCTAAAGCTGTTAACAGAAATCCAGGAGGTGCCAAAGTGATGGCACAGCAGTAGGGCATTTGCCTTGCACTCGGCTGACCTAGGACAGGCTGAGGTTTGATTCCCGGCATCCTATATGGTTCCCCCAAGCCAGAAGCGATTTCAGAGAACATAGCCAGGAGTATCCCCTGAGCATCACAGGGTGTAGTCCAAAAAAACAAAACAAAACAAAACAAAAAAAGAAATACAGGAGTATGATATCTGCCCTAAACACCAGAGAGAAATCCTCACTTTCCCAAAAGAATGTGATCTTCAAAAGCAAAAATATTGGAGCTAGAGCAATAGCACAGCAGTAGGGCATTTGCCTTGTACACACAGCAGACCTGGAGAGACTCAGACTCCATCCCTGGCATTTTAGATGATTCCCCGAGCCTGTCAGGAGCGATTTCTGAGTGCAGAGCCAGGGATAACTCCTGAGCTCTGCTGGTTGTGGCCCCAAAACCAAAAAAAAACAAAAATAGGCAGAATATTATGTACCCCATACCGAGCCTCAGTCAACATACTATCTACATATTTTAAATATTTTAAAATTTTAAAATTCACAAAATATTAATATCATACAACTCTCTTCTAATTTCTTTTATCATTTTTAAATTAATCTTTATGGTATGCTTATAGCAAAAGTCTTAAAATGTGCTTAAACTTCAAAAATTACTGCTCTACCATGAAAAATTAACATTGCAAATGCAAAAATCTAATTTTGAAAAGAAAAAGAAGGGAAGAGAGATATTAAATATATGCAATAAGGAAGGGTGAGGTGAGACAGTTGTTTCAAGGTATACTTATAAAAGTAAATCTGTAATTTATGATAACAAAATAAAAATATTTTAAAACTGCCAATAATATGAATAGCTTACCTTCGAAGAATTAACTTTGCTTGCTCTTCTGAAATACATATACCTAGTATCTGGAGAGACTGGACAATTTCTGAAGCATCAATTTCTCCTTTAAAATTTTTAAAGAACACAACTTTAGACTCAGAACTGTGAAAGATCTTTTATCACGAATTTCAAATCTATAACGTTACAAGATAAACTGGCTCAGTTCCTAATATATCAGTATATGTTATCTTACTTATATATCACAACACCAATTCAGTATTTAACAAATACATAAAATAGATACGTATTATTTTATTTAAAAGCATGCAATCCTTGAAGGTAAGTCGCAGTACTCTATTTCATTGCAGTCTATTTAACAGAAGAAAGAAACTTAACAAGTAACAAAATTAAGCAACCTGTCTGAGATTATAACCAAGATCTTCTAACTTAAGGTAAATTCACTTGGAAGTTACTTTGAAAGTAACAGCAAAACTTACAATAAAGCACAACAATGCAGAAAATATGACAATCAGATGACTTTTAGAAAAACACTTGTTGACAGTATAAGAAGTGAATGAGAAAGCAGAGAGCATCATCTTGTTCTATCTCAGCTAAAAATAATTAGGTATTAAGGGTTTTTTTTTTTTTATTTTCTCCTGTCAACATCCATGAATGACTGTGAAAGTATAGTGACTATTGATGTTTGGAGCTACTTTTAAGTCTGAATATTAACAAACAGGTGAATATTCAAGTATAGAATCTATAATTATACTGTTGCTTTAAGGAAGTCTGATAAAAATATGAAGTTCTTGAGGGTCGAGAAATATCACAGTGGATAGGGCGTTTGCCTTGCAAGCGGCCGACTCGGGACGGACTGGGTTCAATCCCCAGCATCCCATACAGTCCCCCGAGCCTGCAGAAGCAATTTCTGAGCGCAGAACCAAGAGTAGCCTCTGAGTACTGCTGGGTGTGGTCCAAAATCAAAAAAACAAAAAACAATAAAGTCCTGGGATTCGAAATATAGTAGATAGAGTGGAGGCAGGCTGCTTGCTTTGCATGTGACTAACCTGGATTCAATCCCCAGCATCCCATATTGTCCCCTGAGTGCCACAATAGTGATCTCTGACAACAAAACCAGGAATAAGCCATAAGCATAGTTAGGTATGGCCTAAAAGCAAAAACAATGAACATAAAATTATAATGAAAAATTTCAAATATACCTATAAGGGGAAATTGTTGCTACACAATAAATAAATCATTAAAAATTTATATTTAATCATTTGATTTGACTCACTGAGAATATTCTGAAATTGATAATGAAGTGAAATTGATAATGAAGAATGCACAACTTGATGGGATGACAGCTTTTTATTCCATCCAGAAAAAACTCCTTCTTCGGCTACTATTTCCTGCCCTAACACAATGTACAAGATTTTGGGAACTTCAGGTTAGAGAAGTTTATGTAAGCTGATTCTAAGAACTAAATTTTGATGATAATCAAACTATGCATGATTTGGGATCATATGACTATACAATTATAGGAGGTTATTGAGTATAACAAATATTTCAGTAATACAATTTTCTGTTTTTTCGTGACAGTGACAAATTTAAATGATTACCAAAACTAGTTGGCCGAAGAAATTGTCTCTGATTCCAGATAAAGTAAATTAATATTTAGCATAGACTACAAATCAAAATCATTACTCTATACCAAATAAGATAATTTGCCTAATTTTTAAGTAAAGTTTTATTAGAACAATCATGCTCACATAGATATATTGTCCATGGTTATTTAAGGGTTTTGGCAGCACAGATGGTTACATCTGAGACACAAGGCCCCACAAAGTTAAAAAACTGTCTCTAATATTTTAGAGTCAATTTTTAGGAGTTCAGAGAGCAGGGGAGCCATACCCAATAGTGACTGGAAGATACCTAACTCAGAAGTAGCTTCCAAATCAGTCTCAGGAGTGCTAAGGGAATCATATAGAGCCAGAGAATGATCCTGGTCTCCTTCAGGTAAAGCATGCTCTCTAGGTTTTCAGCTATTTCCTTGTTCTTAACTAGCTTTTAAAATATATATATTAAAAATATATATATATGTACATGTATATATCTGCCAACCTCTGATATGAACTGTATTTTCTCCCTATCTATTAATTTAATTTGTCTCTTGAGTAACAAGTATCTGAATGTAATGGTTGCTAAGACCTATATGTAACAAAAAGGAGTTTGAGGCTGCCTTATATATTCTTTATTTTTTATCAGCATCTGACTAAATCAATGAATCTTTCTGGGTATTTTATGGCTCATCATTTTTTAATAATATCCTTATTTAAACAACATGATTACAAACATGTTTGTAGTTGAGTTTTAATTATTAAAAAGAAAACACCCCCTTCACCAGTGTAACCTTCCCCAGATATGAAGCATACCACAAAGAGTAGTGAGTGCAATTAAAGAAATGTCTTATATATTCTTAAATAAATTTCATTTTCCTATCAAAGGTTGACTCAGATAATAAAAGACAGTGGCTTTCCCTTTTCTCCTACTTTTCCCCTTGCTTTTTGTGCTACAGAACTGGGACTCTAATTTGAAGCTATTAATCTAAAGAAAAATCATGCTCACAATCAGAAGACGCAAAGTTATTTAGTTGCCTTTTTCCTTCAAATTTTTGGGATCAGAAATTCTTTTCTTTTTTGAAAAAAAACTTTATTTATTGATTGATTTATTGGTTTTTGGGGCCATACCCAGTGATGCTCAGGGGTCACTCCTGGCCCTGCACTCAGAAATCACCCCTGGCATGTTGGGGATCATATGGGATGCCGGGAATCAAAATGGGTCCCTCCCCAGGTCGGCTGCATGCAAGGCAAAGGCCCAACTGCTGTGCTATCTCTCTGGCCTCAAGAGATTAGCTTCAATATGCAAAGTTCTTCAGTTTATTTTGTTTGGTAGAGGGAATGAAGAGGCACCTACATCTGACTGCACTTAGGTCTTTTTCTTGGATCTCCTCTTGTGGATCATTTCTGGCAGGGCTCAGAAAACCATATGAAACACTAGGTATCAAATTCAGGTTGGCATGTATGACGCAAGTACCCTACCTGCTATACTATTTCTCCAGCTCCTTCTAAGTTAATTCTATCAAAAGTACCATATTATGTAATAAACCTGAAAGCATAAATAAAAAACTTTCATAACCTTAACAAAATAAATCTCTCCTGCACAACTATTATTTTATTCTATGGTTGTAAGTCATATCAGCATTATTTTTCACAGTTCATGATTTATAAAAAATCCTACTCAGTTTTTAATTAGTGCACAATGCTTCGTGCACTGTAAGGATTTGTTGGTGGTGGTGGTGGTGTTGTTTTTTAACTGAAAACATGAGCTATATATTATAAAATAGGCTTAGGGGCCAGAGTGGTGGCACAAGCAATAAGGCATCTGCCTTCCCCTTGCTAGCGTAGGATGGACCAAAATTCAATCCCCCGATGTCCCATATGGTCCCCCAAGCCAGGAGCGATTTATAAGCACATAGCCAGGAGTAAGCCACAAGTGTCACTGGGTGTGCCTCCCACCCAAAAAAAAAAAAAAACACAAGGTTGGTAGTTGCTTCCAAAAGCAGTCAGGTATGGCTCTAAAATCAACTAAATAAATTAATAAAAATCATATTACAAAGAAAAATAACTATTTTCAAGTAATAATTATAAAATAAGATAAAATATGCATATTTTATACTCTTTAAAATACAAAAAGTAATTTACATATTACATAGTTTTACATAGTTGGTGATAAATATAAGAAAGAGAAAGACATACCATCATTATTTTTGTCCAGAGTTGTAAATGCCAATCTCATTTTTATCTCATGGTCTTTGAGGTACTTCACAAATTCTTCAAAAGTTAGCTTCCCATCTTTATTTGTATCGCCTTTATTAAAAAGTTGCTTTAAAAAAGAAGAAAATAGAAATTTTTATATTTTTCTGAACATGGAATACAAAGATTTGCATAATCAAAGAGAAAATGTGATAGCATTCTGGGGACTCAATTTATTTACTGAGATTTCCTGTTTAAAAAAAAAACCCTATATTTGATCAATGAAATAATCACAATTTTGGCAATTAGAAGTGGAAGAAGATATGTGATCTTATCTTTCAAAAGTTTTTATTTTTAATTTCTTCCCAGAAGTATTCAAATAATTCCAAGGAAGTTATGCATTCACAGGGACACAAAACAGGACCTTGTGCATGGAAAGCATGTACACCAATTTGCGCTCTCTCCTCAAGCTCAGAAATCTTGGTTTTATAAGCCACGTTTTTTGATGGGAGAGGTTAGACTGGGTCACAAACATAGTGCTTTCTCCTAACTCTGCACTTAGGAGCCATCTCTGCTCTATTTGAGAAACCATATGTGCTGCTAGGAATCAAAATGGGATCAGTCTCACACAAGCCAAGTAACCCTTGATCCATCCAAGTACCATCTCGTTGGATCATACAACTCAAATTTCTTTAACTCTATTTTCATCCCTACAGACTTGTAAAAAGTTAAATTTGTCTAATAACTGTCTAATTAACACAGTTAAAATTTTCTAATAGCTTTGAATATAAAAATTTGAAAGACTGTTGCTTCCCTTTGAAATGGTCTTTGTCCTCAGTGAAAATAATAACAAATGATTTTAAAAAGGCTATTTATTCTGAACTTGTATTATTTAGCAAGGAATCAATTACTGTGAGCTGTATTTTGGCAGAGACTGAAGAAATGCAAATAAATGAGAATGCTTTTTAGTGGAAAAACAGAAAGCTTTACACATGCTCTACAGGATGGACAAAGCAGAGGCTCTAGGCAAACTAACTAGAAATGGAATAACATATGTGATCATTATGGATTTATATTTGGTTTTTCCTAGTCAAATCTAAGAAGGAGACACTATCTCCTATTTTTTTTCAATGTTTTCAATGTTCATTTGATGCTGTGTGTTAAAAAAAAATCAACATAATACATTATCACTAGAGACAGAAATCTATCTCTGTCTGACTCATAGAAGAGAGGCTTCTTAGATTGTGTATTGTAAATATAGGCATGGTTTCCTGGGTGAATTGTTGCAGGCTATGGTTCAAAGTTTAATTTTAAATACGGTCTAAGAAAGGAGCCAGAAGGAAAGAGGGACAGACATAGAATGATTGTGTGGAATAAAGTTAATTTGCAGAATATAAAAAACTAGAATGAATATAATACTCAATGACAATACAAATGAAGGAGAAGTATAGTTAGGACAGAGGAGAGACCACTGTGGCAATAACAGTTGAAAATGATCACTCTAGGGGCCGGGCGGTGGCGCTGGAGATAAGGTGCCTGCCTTGTCTGCGCTAACCTAGGACGGACTGCGGTTCAATCCCCCGGTTCCCCATATGGTCCCCCGTGCCTGCCAGGAGCGATTTCTGAGTGCATAGCCAGGAGTAACCCCTGAGTGTCACCGGGTGTGGCCCAAACACCAAAAAAAAAAGAAAAGAAAATGATCACTCTAGACAAGAACTGAGTGATGAAAGAAAGCAAAGTGCTTTGTATTATACCCATTCAGTAATAGTATTGTAAACCATGGTACCTGAAAGAAAAAAAGGAGTGGAAGAATGAGAAACAGAAAAGATATTGGTAGAAAGAACTAGGGTGTCTGTTATAGAGGCATGCTGGAAGGGGAAAATGGGAGGGAAATGGTGGTAAGAAAAGAAACTGGTTACAGCAATGGGTATTGTATCATTGTATGACTGAAATTCAACTAGCAACAACTTTTTAACTCTATATCACACGGTACTTTAATTAAAAAAATAATGTCTACTATCACTATTTAGAACATTGAAATGATAATCAATAGGCTTCCCAAAAACAAAATTCCAAACTCAGGTGACTTCATTAGTGAATTCTTTCAAACCTTTAAAGAATTAAACCTTTGAAAAGGGCAAATACTGTTCAGGCTCTTACGTAAAATTGAAGAAACAGAAACACTCTTAAATGGTCTCAATGAAGCTAACATCTGACCCTGATACCAAAGTCATACAGAGACAAAACAAAAAAGATAATAAAAGGTCAATATCCATGGTGGAAAAACATACAAAGATCCTCAACAAAATACTAGCAAATAGAATCCCACAATTTATCAAGAAGGTCTATAACCCTTCTTCTCCCCTCTTACCCCTTTACAAATCATTTTCTATTCCTTTTCTCTCTCATTCCCAATCTGTTTATTTCTCCCTATTTAACCCTTTTATACCCGCAGTTCTTTACTCTTCAGGAAGTGGAACATCTCCCTACCCCAACAAGCTGCCAACTAGTTCCCAAAGCGAAGAGACAGATTTCCAGCCCACCTTGCCTCAGCCTGAGAAGAAGCTGCCACTGTCATTGCTGTAAATTTGTTCCTGGAAGTCCCTTTTCTACCACCTCCCTTCACTGTGGACTGTTGCTCACTACCAGATTCAGTTTTTGAGAACACCCCAGCTCGAGGACATTTCCAGATATGTGACTGCTAGAAGGCATTTTTCAGACTCCACAAAATCATGCTGCAGGCTGAAGCAGTACTCCGAACTTTATTCCCCATCCACCAGGCTATTTCAAAAGACTTAAAGGGGATATGTATATTTCCTTTGTATAATCTCTTTAGATGATAATTCTTATTGTGTATTTCCTTGTGTAGAGGTAGATTTCCCCATTCTTCTTTTACTGGATCTGTTTAGTAGGAAATTTCTAGCAAATAAATTTCTCTTGGGTTCTGAGTTCATGTTAGAACCAGATTATAGGAATCATTTAACTTATTTTTACCACCATATGTACCAGTAAAGCATAGGCATATTAAAAAGGGGAAATCTTCTGTATGGAAACAAGTTCTTATCTAATACAAATAAGAACTCATAAATTTTATATTGCAGTAGAGCCTTTAACCCTGAACATTTATCATAGTGAAGGCTTGGGCTTCAGATGATCGGACAACAGCTATTCTCCCTGGAACCTTGGATCCTATCTTTGGAACCATCACAGTTTTCTGTACCAGCAACAGGAATAGGATTTCTATACTGAGGAAGACCCTGATGCTACCCTGGCATCAACTTGCTGCAGAATGGGTTTCACATGACACCCTGAAAACTTGGAAACAGCAACAATTTCCTTTGAGGGCAGAGTTTCCTGCAGCACCACCTAACAGTGAGATGAAACCAGAAGACGCTCCATGACACTCTGACTTCGACATAGGATCTGTGCAAAAACCAGGATCTCTAATTATGGAAACCTGACTATGACAACCGTGATTGAGAAGAATTTTTACTAGAACCACAAAGAAAGATTTTGAAGTTAAGACAATTTAGTATACCCGAGTCTGTTGTTGGTCTTGTGGCAGGATGCTTCATGGGTAGGGTCTCCCTGTTTTTAGACCAAAGGTGGTTTTCCTTTATATTTTCCCTAATTTTTGCTGTGCCTATGTTAAAAAAAAAAAAACTGCTGCAAACTTTTTTTCCTTTTTTTATCTTTTAAATAGAGGCTCCTACCTTTTTCATAGAACCTTAGGACATGGTTTTGTTTTACCACTTATTTCTGCATTTTATATAAAACTAATTAAAAGAAAGGAAAAAGAAAAGACTGGGGACAAGGACAAGTAGTTTCAGATACACTGCTGGAGAAAAAAATAAAGGACAGAACTAAATATACTATATATATATATATATATATATACATATACAATATAGTACTGAAAGTATAGAAAAAGGTATTAAGAGCACCACATAGGAAAGGAAGAAGTCAAATTCTCACTGTTTGCAGACAGCATGATACTGTATTTAAAAAATTTTAAAGAATCTACCAAAAATCTTCTAGAAATAGTAGACTTGTATAGTCAAGTGGCAGGCTACAAAATTAATATTATGCCTCAAAAAATCAGGTACCTTGGAGTCGATTTAACTAAAGAGGTGAAAAACCTATACAAAGAAAACTACAAAACACTGCTTCAAGAAATAAAAGAGGAGATTTAAGAATTGGAAACATATCCTGCTTATGGGTAGGAAGGATTAACATCATTAAATGGCAATACTTCCCAAAGCATTGCACAGATTTAATATAATCCTTATTTTAAAAAAAAATACCCAAAGAAACAGATCTAACACTCTTGAAATTCATTTGGAATAAATATCCACGAATAGCTAAATCAATCCTTGGCAAAAAAAAAAAAAAAAAAAAAAAAAAAAAAAAAAAAAAAAAAAAAAAAAAAAAAAAAAAAAGATGGGAGAAATCACTTTTTCCCTAACTTTAAACTATATTATAAAATAGCATGGTATTGGAATAAAGACAAGACCCTCAGATCAATGGAATATACTTGAATATTCAGAGATGGACCCACAGTTTTATAATCAATTAATCTTTAATAAAGAAACAAAACATACAAAGTGAAGCAACAACAACAAAAAAAAAAAACCTTGTCAACAAGTGGTTCTGGGAAATCTGGTCAAATACATGCAAAAAAGTGAACTCAAACCTCTCTTCAATGCCATATATAAAGCCAAGGTGATCACATATCTAGACCAGAAGATCTAGACAATATATTTCAGATGGCTATCACTTTGGTCATTTCTCATGTCTGGCCTGAATAGCATTCAATTCATTTTTATTCTGAGGCAAAAGTTTTTCCTTTCCCTAATGTTATCCTGCAATAGCCCATATGTATAGCTAATCTCTAGAACACCAGCCATATCACACAACACACCAACCAGCAGAAGTTAATTCGAAATACTGGAATACCCTATTGAAAAGATATCTGAAGCATCAGATCTGAAAGAAAATATTTGACAAAGAAAGCTGCCATCCTTTAGGTTTCAAGTACATACACTAAACCAGGCCTCATCTATAACTCACTACCACCAATACAATGAGTGCATGAGTCAGAAATCAAGCGGTAGAAGTAGGTGTGGTCTCAAGATCACTCCCAGAGGTCCAATGGGTTGCTTTTATTTTCACAACTCTGAACTCTGCATAGTTTCTGATCCTAAATAGAACAGGTTCTTTCCAAGACATAAAACAAGCAATCTACTAAATTAAAGCTACAGTTGCTAGCTGGGCATGTTGAACCTCTCATGAGTAGGAACCAGCCAGCCAGAAAAGAAGCAACAACCCTAGTAGAAGTAAATAGAGTTGATCAAAAGAAGGCTGGGCTGCCTTTTCACAGTGATGTCAGGTGTATTATCTACAGAACTTAGGTAATATATGAATACACCGTTTAACCTCCTTGTCCAGTTTTAACTAGAACATGCACATGCAGCCTGAGAAGCCAGTGTTATTCCTCGGGAAAAAAGTTTGTATCACATGACCAAGTATGTTACAATGATCCTTGGAGATTTACAGCTGAATGTAAATGAGTAGAATTTAAAATGCACAATCAAGAAGAGAAGTAATGAGCATCAGTTGTGACCAACTAAAGCAATGGGAACAGTACTTTGCCCCACTGATGTGAAGGAAGACAGGCTGAGAACTTCCTATATTATATTATATATTATTATATATATTATATATTCCTATATTATATTATATAGGAGAACTTCCTAAATTTATATAAAGGGTTCGCTGAAGGTCAGATCAGAATATGAAAAATAGCCTGCTCTAGTAGGGCAGCCTACAATGCCACACCTTTCAACCTTTAGACTTGTAAAATGACTTATACCTAGTCAATACCTAGGTGGTACCAACCAATACCCAGTCACAATTCAGGCAGCCAGCTCTGTCAAAACCACAGCAGAACATGACTAACATCATTTTTACCCTGCTTAGCCTTAAGAATTTCTAAGAACCATGATTTGATCTAAAGTGCTTCCTAAATCAGTATTTTTTTCCTTACTGTTGTCACAGGAGTTAAACTGGCATCCTGATCTAAAGATCCCCTCCCAATGTAATCCTGGCCCCTCCTTTTCCTTTGCCCTTCATAGGCATTTCTCCCAGTATAGTTTTTGCAATCCCATCTTGGTTTCTGTTCCTCAGGGGATAAGAACTGACAGTACCAGGAGTGTCCCAAGACAGGAAATAGTAGCCCGGGGTTTGAGCATTGACTCATTTACCACACAGCAGGCAGAATCCTGAGGGTTTATGGGTCAAGGATAATATCATAAAGAAAATGGAATCCCAGATGTTGAAGCATTCTCAGAGGTGATGGTGGGGGGGCAAGTTGGGGAGACTATCCTGGCTAAGATGTTTCATATATTTGATGATTCAAACATTTGATAAATGTAGGAACCTATGATATAAGGGTGAGCAAGAAAGCATACTGAAGAAAAAAGCAATTTACCAGGATGTTACAATGCTAAATTTGAATATAACCCTTGTATAATATCAAATTTGAAAGAGAAATATTAACAGAAAAGTAGACAAATTTAAAACCAGAAGGAGATCTTGGCACTCCTTTTTCTATAATGACTACACTTTTAACATTAAGCAATGAAAGCTCATATTTAATTTACTGTTGATTGGATGTCAGATATTCTAAGTACTTTACTATCTTCATTCATTCATTCTTCACCATAAACCTGAAATGGGTCTAGTAGTACCTCTGTCAGAGATGAAGAAATCAATACCTGAGAGTAAGAAAACTTGACCAAAGTTAACTAGTAATTATTATTTTGGTCTTCTGGTCAATATCTGGCTATACAGACAGCTCACTCCTGGGATTAAACCAGGAACAGAAAGGCAAGCATCTTGCCAACTGTACTGTATCTCTGGCCATGCAAAACCAAAATTTTAACCCAGTTTATTAAAAAAATCATACAAGCTAATTTATGGATGAAAGTAATAATAAAAATGCTCTTTTAAATCTGTATTTATTTCATTCCAAAATCAGCATTTCTAGCTATCTTATGATTGGAGGATATTTTTATTTTAGCATAGTTTACATATGCTAGAAATAGAAACCTTAATAACTAATTTACAATTAAATTGTGTATTTCAAAAAAATTCAAATTTGGTCACCACCTTGTTTTTTTTTGTTTTTTTTTTTTTGTTTTTTTGTTTTGTTTTGTTTTTACTGGGGTTGGGAGGGCAGGTTGTTAAAGGCCATTCCCTATAATGTTCAAGGGCTATTTCTGGCTTCACGCTCAGGAGTAATTCCTGAAAGTACTTGGGACCACAGGGCTGCTGGGGATTTAAATAAGGGTTGAATGCATACAAGAGCCTTCCTTCTGTACTACTTTCCTGGTTCTATTTTGGTTCATTCAGAATCAGAATCTTAACTCATTTTTTTTACTAAACATGATCCTCGTCTTCAGGAGGTGTGTTTTCTAAGTGGGAAGCACAATCGGGACTTGGGTAAATTTCCAATGAATACTAGGAACCTTCAACAAAAGTCAGAGAGTGTTCAATAAAACTGAATTTACTAAATCTGACACAAGAACTACAAACTATAAACCTGTAACTACAAACGATACAATATGTTTCTTAAAATATCCCATCAAACAGATGACTCTTTCAGTCACATAACCACTTGCCCCCTTGGGGCTGGGAATGCCAGGGTGAGTGCTTTCTCTCTCTCTCTCAGGTTTCAGTGGAGCTGAAGAGGTGCCAACTGTCCCCACCCTGAGCTTAGAGTTGTGCCTGACATGCCTCCAGGAAGTGGAAAAGAAAGAAAAGAAACTGGTTCAGGAATGGCTCAGCCTTTCAATGTATATACCTAGAGATGAAGATTGTCTTATTAGGCATTAGTAGAGTGCCACCTCCCCAGGATAAAACTAAAAGCTGTGATAAACAATTCCAAAAACTGAACAAGAAAAAAAAAAAGGAGGGAAATGGAGGGTTCTGAAAGGAATAAAATAAACCCTTTTACACGACTTGGGAGCTGATCAAGTCTGAAAAGTGGACTGTTTTGCCAAGGCCAACCCCAAGCTCCAGAGTGGTTAAATATGTGTGAAGCTAAAAGTGGCAACTTGGGGCTGGAGTAGTGGTGCAAGCAGTAAGACGTCTGCCTTGCACACCCTAGCCTGGGAAGGACCAGGGTTTGATGCCCTGGGTGTCCCATAGGGTCCCCCAAAGCCAGGAGCGATTTCTGAGCGCATAGCCAGGAGCCACCCCTGATCATCACTGGGTGTGGCCCAAAAACCAAAAAATAAAATAAAATAAAACAAAACAGACTAATTAGAGTTCCACTTTTAGGAGCCAGAGAGAGAGAGAGCCAGCAAAGTAGAGAGTTTGCTTTGCGCACAGCCAATGCAGATTCAGTCTCTGGCATCCCATATCCCTGAGCCTGCCAGGTTTAATTTCTGAGGGTGTGGCCCAGAAACAAAAACAAAAAAATAATAAAAGGGGCTTCTTGAAGGGCCTGGATTCCATTCAGACCCCAAACTGTGGAATGAGTCTGCAGCAAAGGCCAAGTGTGGCCCCAAACCCGGTCCACAGTCAGTCAGATGTCAGTTAGTCAGTGCTGAAAACCTGAGGGGTGCTTGGGCCTGGGCCATCCTCTAGTCCAGTGGTCCTCAAACTACAGCCTGCGGGCCACATATTGCATTTGTTCCCGTTTTGTTCCTTCACATCAAAATA
>PVKC010009415.1:0-26866 GCA_004027635.1 Crocidura indochinensis
GCCACAGCCCGGCCCCTTTTTTATAAGTCTTATTTTATTGAAACCATTGAGTTTATAAAGTGCTTCATAGTTGTGTTTCAGTTATACAATTAATCAGGGCCAATCTTATCACCATTGTCAATATTTCTACACCATGTTCTGAGAGAGTATCCCATACCACAACCCTTAGTTCACCAGCTCTCTAGTATAACAGGCTCATTTACAGTTTTGATTCTGAGACTTTGGGTCTCTTGATTCCATTATTGTTGACTTTGGCTTGGATATTTAGTTCTGTTCTTTTGATTTTTTTAACCTCTACAACTGGAACTGAAACTGCTTGGTCCGAGGCCCCATACTTTCATATTTGTGTCTCTCCTCCTCCATTCAGTTTTTTTCCTTCTTCTCATCATATTCTGGGGCCAAGAGTTTTTGAGGCAACTCCCATTTAGACCATTGCACTTTTTCATGGAGTTATTCTAAATACCACATGTAATTGATATTTTTATTTATCATTTTGGGGTGTATTTTATGTAGCATAATATCTTTCAGTTCCATCCCTGTTGTGTCAATTTGCATAATTTCATGATTTCTTACAGATATATAGTATTACATTATATACATGCACCACATCTTCATGATATAATCAAATGTTATTGGACATTTAGGTTGATCAAGTTTTAACTATTGTACTGAGTGCTACAATGAATAGTGATTTGCATACATCCTTTTGGAATAATATTTTTCTGTCTTGGGAATAGATAGCCAAATGAGGATGGGTGGGTCATATAGCAGCACATTGTTGAATTTATTGCAAACCCTCCACACTTTTTTTCCATAGGAGTTGGAACAAGCAGTATTCCTATCAGCAATCAATGACAGTTTTTTTTCTCACCACATCCCCATCAACAAAGTATTTTTGATATTTGTCATTCTCACTGGTATATGTTGACTTCTCATGGTTGCCTTGTGTTGGATTTTCCTAATAATATGTGATGATGAACATTTTTTCATGTGTCTGTTGGTCATATGTTAGCCTTATTCAAAGAAGTGTCAGTTCAATTCCTCTCCCTTTTTTAGGATGGGTTTTTAGGTTTTATGGAGTTAACCTTTGTGAGTAATTTGTATATCCCATATATAAAAACTTTATCTGAAGTTGATTTTGTTGAGTGTAAAATTTTTCCCACTTATTAAGCTGTCTTCTAATTTTATCCTGTAATTCTTTTGTTATACAGAAACTTTTTAGTTTGATGTAGTATTGTTTATTCAGATTTGATGCTATAGCTCTTGCCATTGGCATCCTATCATCAAAAACTTTTTTGAGGTCTAAATCTTGGCAAGTTCTGCCTATTTTTTCTTCAATGAATTAGGTTCCAATACCATACTGTTTTTATTTTTTATTAATAATTTTTATTTTGACCAAAGTGGATTGCAAATCATTCACAGTAGTATTTTAGGTACAAAGTGACATTGATCAGGGGCATTCCCACCAACAATGTTGTCTGCCCTCCAATCCTGCTCCCAATATGCATCCCATATCACCCCTCCTTTGCCCGCTGGGCTACTAGTATAAGTTGTTCCTTCTGTGTCTAGCTTGTAGATTGGGTATCGATTCTGGTATAGTTGGCTTTGGATTTGGTGTTTAAATCTGATCATTTTTTTCTTTCTATTCAATGTTCATACAACTGTTTGGTTTTGGTGCCCTCCATTATTTCCCCCCTCAATTTGTGAGGCAGAACAAGATGGTTCAGGTTATGTGGTTCTGTTTGAAGATAAGAGAAAAAGAAAAAAGGGGGGGCAAAAATTTAAACAAGCAAAAAATGGGAGGAGTCCTTCTAGAAACTATAAAAACAGTTTAAGAAAAGAAAGGGGAAAGATGGAAAACATAAAAATAATACCAAAATAATCAAACCCCCCAAATAAAAACAAAACAAAACCAAAGAACCTGAAAAGTACCACAGCAATAAAGACAGCAACCAAACACTAACCATGGTCCTGAAATAAAGACGAATCAAAGCACAGGGGGGAAAAAGACATGAAAAAGGGGAAAAAAAGCAACAACAATTACAAAAAAAATAAAAATGAAAACATTTTCAATTTGTGCTATATTTTTTTTTCATAGACACAGATTAGAAAGGGAATTCCTCAGTTCCCCAGGCCTAAGAGATACAGGATTTTTCCACCCTTGAAGTATACTGTCATGGGTATAATTAGAGGCTCCCTACATGCTCTTTTACCCTCCCATAGGTCCTTTAGTAATGTCCGAAAGTTTTTCGCTCGGTTGTGGATAATAAGATCGGGCCTCTGTAGCTAGTGATTTGATCACTATAGTTTTGTAGTAGAGCTTCAAGTTAGGCAATAAGATGCCTTCCAGTTTCTTATTTTTCAATATTGATTTGGCTATACTAGGTCTTTTATGGTTCCACAAAACTTTATAATTGATCGTTCTATGTCCTTGAAGAATGTTGTTTGGATTTGGATAAGGATAGCATTGAATTTATATAGTAGTTTGTGTAAAATGGTCATTTTTATAACATTAATTCTTCCCATCTATGAGCATGGAATATTTTTTCACTCCTTTAGGTCTTCTTAAATTTTATTTCCTAAGTGTTTCGAAGTTTTGTGGTATATGTTTCTCACATCTCTTTATGTTGATTCCTGGGTACTGGATAGTTTTAGACACTATTTTTCATGGGACAGTTTCTTATAGCTCTTTTGAGTCATTATTTGTATAGAGGAATGCAACTGTATTTTGTGTATATTGTGTATACTCTAATTTTGTCATCCACTACTTTGCTGTATTGGTTTACTGTTTCTTGGTCTTTTTTGTGGATTCTATAAAGTCTTCAAAGTTTACTATCATGTCATCTGCAAATATAAATAGTTTGACTTTGTGTTTTCCAATTTGTATTTCTTTGATTTCCTTTTTCTGTCTTATTGCTGCTGCTAGGACCTCAAATACTATGTTGAATAAGAGTGGAGACTGTGAACATCCTTGCCTAGTGCATTACCCTTAGTGGAAATGCTTTCAGTTATTACCATTATGAATATTATAAACTCTGAGTTATTTATAAATAGCTGTTACAATTTTGGGAAGGTTCTTTCCACACATATTTTACTAAAAGTTTTAATTATGTTTTTCTGCATTGATTGACATTATTACCTGATTTTTCCTTCTTTTCAATGATGTGGTGTATGTTGTTTGATTTTCATTTAATGAACCATCCTTGCATCTCCATAAGAAATACACTTCGTCATGATGTATAGTATTTTTGATGTGTTGTTGGATTCAGCTTGCTATGATTATTTTTGGGGGGTCACACCCAACAGTGCTCAGGGTTTACTTCTGGCTCTGCACTCAGAAATTGATCCTGGCAGGCTCGAGGGACCATACGGGATTTGAACCACCTTCTATCCTGGATTGGCTGTGTGCAAGGCAAACACCCTACCACAGTGCTATCTCTCCAGACCCCAGTTTGCTAAGATTTTATTAAGGATTTTTGCAGCAATGTTTATCAGTGAGCTTGGTCTATAGTATTCTTTCTTGGTAGTTTCTCTATCAGCTCTGGGGATGAGTATAATGTTAGCTTGATAGAATGAATTAAAATAATTTCTATCTAACAATCAATGGTAGTAACTCTTTTCTAGTTTAACATGGTATACTTGTTCAATAATAAGGTCTATTATGTCTTAGATTTCTTGGGGTTCTGTTGTGATTTTTCCACTTTCATTTCTAAACTGATTTATTTGAGAATTCTCTCTTTTTTTGTTATTATTTATGAGAACAAAGATACAAAGAAAGAGGGTAAGGTAAGGTTACAGTGGAAGGATAGTCACCCATAGGCAGAGGAAAGGCTGAGCGCATAGCTGCTGTTGTTTTTTTTTTTTTAAGGTCTCTGGGTGCCCAAGGAAGCTGGTCTCCGGATACACCTTGGTCTTAGCGGTGCCTTGGTCTTAACAGCTCAGTGGAAGAGGTGGAAGCTGGTCCCCAGAGACGCTTTGGTCTTAGTGGCTCAGGGGTTCCTCGGTGTAGCAGCTCAGTGGCAAAGAGACTGGGAAAGGCCGAGCGCACGCCTGCTGGTATTTCTTACAAAGTACTGAAACGGAATTCAAGGGTTATAAGGCGAGTGTGGCCACTCCGCTTCGCTCCGCGGCTGCGCTTTTTGGTTGTGGGTCTTGGAGCGTTTGCAGTCTTAGATGTTTGTTGACCAGGTCAGCAGAGAAGAAACAGAAAGGAGCAGGCCGCATGGTTGGCGTCTTTAAAAGTCTCTGGACTCCCAATCACCAGGCAGGTTTGGCCCCACGTGCCTTGGGCGGGTCCTTCTTACCGAGGGTGGGTCCCAGGGCATTTGCAGTCTTAGATGTTTGTTGGCCAGGTCAGCAGAGAAGAAACAGAAAGGATGAGAATTCTCTCTTTTTTCTTGCTTCTTGCCAATGGTTTGTCTTTTTATTCTTTCAAAAAATCAGCTCCTGGGTACCAGAGTGATAGGACAGTTAGTAAGGTTTTTCCTTGTTGATTTTAGGTTTTCATCTACAAGGCTCAGGTATTTTGCTCGACTTGGAAATTTGCCTTGCCTTCTCTCCATATCACCATTTGCCATTTTTTTCCTTATTTTCCTTATTGTTCTTTGTATTTAGTTGGTTGGGATGATGAAGTTTCAGGTTCTTCATTTTAAGAAGAAAATTATTTATTTATTATTTATTTAAGGCAGTGTTCTATTGAATTGATTGTATAAAAGGTGACTAAAAGAATGTCTGCCTTGTAGGTAATTTTCTTAATCATGAGGGGTTATATAAATGATAGGAAAACTTGCCAACTAATTATTTGGTTTGGTTGACTGAGTTTAGAAGCTGTATATTTTTATTATACATAGTGCTGGGATCAATCTACATGGAAATATTAGCTATAAATTAAAATGTATTTGTGTGGACACATTAAAGTCTGCACATTTGGGAAGAGGAAGGCAGACAGGAGGGGCTCTAAATGGACGATGGACTGAGAAAAGAGCTGGGGTCATGTGATGGCAGCAATACTAGTGATGAAGGAGAACCTGGATGTAGTAGAGACCGGGAACTCTCCCAGTAGATGCACTTGAATGGAGATGACAGACATGCAGGATTCAAGATGGGCAGTGTGCTAGAGAAAGCTTTTTTATTTCTTTGTTTTTTTAATTGAATTACTGCGCTATATGCAGCTACAAAGTTTTTGATGATTAAGTTTCAGTGATACAATGTTCCAACACCCATCCCTCTATCAGTGTACACTTCTTGCCAACTATGACCTCAAATTTCCTCCCATCTCACCTGCAACCTGCCTCTATGGATAGATAACTCTCTCATTTTCTTCCTTTTGAGGCACTGTGGTTTGCAATGGTACCATGCAAATCACTTTACCTCCTTCCAATACCCAGTTCTGTGTCCAGTGTGAGCATTCCCAACTTTCATTGTTGTAGTGGTCCCTTCTTTGCCCTGAGGTACTCCCCCCACCCCCACTTTGTGGCACATATTTTTTTACCATGAACAAATACTTCTGGCTCTCCTTTCTATTGTCTTTGAGTATTATTTTCATACTATCAAAGATAATTTGGTAAAACATAAATTTAGTAAGGAAGTAAAAATAAAAAATTGAACAAATATTGGATATACTTACCCAATATGCTTAGAAGTAGTTGAGTGATACTATAGTAAGTCGACAAAGTTAATCTCTCCTTCTCAATCTTAAATTTTTTTCTAATCTCATGCTTATTATATCTATTACTAATAGATGGCTATGAGGTAGAAAATGGCATAAAATACAAATATTTCCCTCTTTCCATAAAATACAAATTTTATCAAATATAAAAGACGTCATTAATAAAAACGTAGTCAAGTTTCTAACAGGAGTAAAGCACAGCCAGAGGCTTATAAGTTGTTTTCTCTATTTTTTCATCTTAATGCATTGTTATAGAATATTGAAACTCTTAAATAATAGATCTATTATGAATAAATTGAAATGTTTTATTTTGTCCATAATATAAACTATAAATATGAAGCATAGGATAAACGTCAAGGTTAAAAAACAGCACACAAAAATACTTTATTACCTGATTCTTTGTGTGATATGAGTACCAAATAATTTGCTAGGGATTTTTGTTTTAAATATTTTTAAGGAATGTATCATGAAAAGAGAAGCAGGACTATTTATGTTGAGATAGTCAGAACTCGACTCTGTTATCAGCCTTCAACATTCATCAATGTTTAAAAAAATATTGGTGAGAGGCAAGCAATCAAAGAATCTGAGGATGGGACAAGATGCTTCTAGGAGACAAAAGCTTGTAGGAGAGAAGATGCTGAAAGAGAGGGTGACTGTCATGATATAGATACATCATTAATGTACCTGTGTAACTCTGGAGTGGAAAGTTAGGGAAAATCTGTGCAAAGTATGCATTAGCCAAGGGTCCTCAGAGAAAGCAGAAAGAGAGAGAAAGAGAGAGAATATTATAGAAATTGGTCCCACAATTATGAAGGCTAAAAATAATGTAGTCTTTATCTAGTTGTTACAAAGTCAATGGCATATTTCTAAACAGACTGACACTATTGAATCTGTAAGCCTGTGGTATAGTGAAATTTGAGTATGTTGGCTTAAGAACCTTGAGCTGATGCCTTGCAGAAGATGAAAATTCCAACTCAATCAAAAGAGCAAACTTGTTTTGGTATTTTTTGTGTATGTGTATATTTTTGTAAATGTGTGCTCTTAATAAATTGGGTGATGTCCCTTGAATTTGGAAGGCTAAAGTGCTTTACTTAGTCTACTGATCAAATATTAGTGTTATCCAGAAACTCCTTGATGTACAAGCCCATAATGAACCTTTATAACTAAATGTATTAAATGTACTTCCCCTAACCAAGTCTAACTGATACAAAATTAACCATCAGAGAGTAGCTGCATAAATATTAAGAAATGAGCATTCAAGATCCCAAAGCATTCCCCCGCATTATCTGGTGGCTAGCACAGACCTGGTAGTCCCTGACAATGCATTATTGAGGTGTTATTTGGAATTAAGTGACCTGTGTGGCCAAATATTGCAAAAGGTGGCCCCATTGCTCCTTGAACATGCTTGGAGATTCCAAGCATATATGTTAATGAGGTAGGAATCTCCAAGCATGTTGTAATAATCAAGATCATTTAAAACTCAAATGTGGGCCCGGGAGATAGCATGGAGGTAAGGCGTTTGCCTTTCATGAAAATGGTCATCGGTTAGAATCCCGGTGCCCCATATGGTCCCCCGTGCCTGCCAGGAGCAATTTCTGAGCTTGGAGCCAGGAGTAACCCTTGAGCACTGCCGGGTGTGACCCAAAAACCAAAAATAAATAAATAGATAAATAAATAAATAAATAAATAAATAAAACTCAAATGTGGAGCCTTCATAGAAAATAAGAATAGAGACATATGCAGTTATTTCAGCAGTTCATGGAACTAAATGGACAATTGAACAGGTAAGTCTGAGTGTCTATCACAACTAAGTGTACCTGAAATGAGTGAAAGAGGCTTTTTGTTTCCTAAGCCTAGAAACTCTTGGATGGTTGCTTATAAATGCATAAAGTGTCCTAAAAATCCATTTTCACATTTGCTCCATATTTTCTTTTAGTCTAATCAAAACTGAACTTGTTTGCCAAAATCACCACTATCAAAAATTACATTATTCCATCAGTGGTTCTCTGTTGTTCTGAAAGTCTCCATGTTTTAGTGTTGCCTGTCATTTTAGGTACATTTCCTTAAAAATGGATAAAACCTATAAATTAACTTCCCAGAAATAAGTGCACTTATAAACATACATCCTAAGTATACACACATTAAAATTTCTCCTGAAATTGCACTTAGTTCACAGACCTCAGAAGTATTATAAATCCAAAGTTCACAGCTATGCCTCAGGACTTTTTTTCCATTTTAATAATAAATAATTTTATGAGGTAGGACTCAATTTTTATAGTGACTTTAAATTTTTCTTTTTCTCTAGCCTGATCTAATATTTCTTTTCACACTGTTTATAAAACTGTGTATCCCCTTTTTATTGGCAGGTGTTGTGGGCATTTGGGTGGTTCTCATCATTATCCCTGGCTCTGTGTACTCCTGACAGACTCAGGACCATATGGGATGCCAGGGTCTAACTTGAGTCAGCGACATGTAAGGCAAATTCCCTACCAACTGTGCTATTGCTCCAGCCCCTGTGCATTTACTTTTTAATTGTGTACCATAAGTTAATTAAATGGTTATGGAATAAAATACTAATCAGAAGAGTAAAATTCTTGGTTTGGACTTCAGACAGCCTTTGACAACCATCATAAAAAGTGGTGTCCCTTCTCAGGACTTGGCTTCTTCCCTGTGATGTGAGGATCTTGGAGTAAGTGACCTGTGATATGCCATGAATCAGAAAGCAAAAGGTGGGTCAGAGAGATAGCATGGAGGAAAAGTGTTTGCCTTGCATGCAGAAGGTTGGTGGTTTAAATCCCGATGTGGTCCACTGAGCCTGCCAGGCGCGACTTCTGAGCATAGACCCAGGAGTGACCCCTGAGCGCGGCCGGGTATGATCCAAAAAAGAAAAGAAATCAAAAGATGACCTAACTCAGTTGGCCTGAGTAGGAGGAATTCCTGAACTATCCAAGTGGGAATGCACCCTACCTGAGTGGTTTCTTCTTGCATGCTATCTTAGATCAGTTAATTTTAAATACCTATTATATTTAACTCTTTGATGAGGTTAATTTACTTCCAATATTTAATCTATAGGTTAACTAAGGAAATCAAAGCAAATAACTTCTTTTCTCTATCATATACTAAGCACTTTTTGCACTATAATTAGCAAGACTTTTGTTTTTTTTTTAAAGGAATCTTCAGAAGTAAAAATTGTTATCTGAAACAGTATTTTTTATTGACACAGATGTAGCTATAGCTCTAAAAGGACTGGAGAATGTCCATTTATGTGTAAATTTCTATGTCTCTAATTATACACCATGTACAGAATATGTACAACAATAACTTTATGTACATTTTATTTATACACATGATAAGCTACATATCCTTTCATTTTTATCTATATTAGTGTACCAATGTTCCTGTCTATTATTTTATAAAATGTCCTTCTGAAATTCAGGGAACTCAATCTTTTTCAATTCTGCCCAGTGCCATCTAATTTCCCTTAAAGTTTTAAATTTAAAGTTACTCATCCTATCCAGTGGTCACTAGTGATCTGGGTGTGAGGTCAATTAAGATATCAGTGGGTTTCTCCCTAAGTTGATCATTTTATGACACCTGCTGCTCTTGGGCCCTTTATTCATTTCATCTCCCACAGAGCAGTGGGAGTCAACTTGCATACTTACAAACCTGGTAATGTCCTTCTACTAAAAAAATTGCCAATTGTTTTTTTGTCATTGTAGATCCTGGCAAAGCATCTTCCCTTTAGGTCAGGCTCAGGATTGTTTCCCTATCCTTACCACCATTGTTACAACTCCTGACCTTTCTTCTTGCATGGTGCTACACAATTGGGAGATTCCTACACTTGTCATGCAGCCTAAACTCTATTTAATATTGCTTCTGCCCCGCTCTCATACTCTGGCTCAAATGATCTCAGTCAAGTCTCCTTGGTTTATGAAGTCTTATCCAGTTTCCATTCCTACTCCACGCCTCTATGCAAGTACAACCTTCTACTGAGCAGTTTCTAAATGGATCAATTTTGCATTTCCACTGCATTTCCATTGTTGCCAACCATCTAGTTTAAAGCTTAAAACCACTGAGTATTTAGCAAGAATTTTTGACATGAAAAGGTAATGGACAACTTTCCTGGAGAGGTTCTTTCCCCCTACTTTTGAATGATAATGTCTTTTTTTCCTTTTTGCATTTTTATAAATGTATTTATGTGTTAGCTTGTTTTTTTTTTGTTTTTGTTTGGGGGGGCATACCCAGTGACACTCAGGGGTTACTCCTGGCTGAGCTCAGAAATTACTCCTGGCAGGCTCTGGGGACCATATGGAATGCCAGTCAGCAGCATGCAAGGCAAACGTCTTCCCTGCTGTGTTATGGCTATGGATCCATGTATTTTATTTTTATTTGGGGTAGCTATGTGCATCGTTTACAACTGATAAAGTGAAGTAATTTGAACCATCTATTCTCAAATTTAATAATGTGCTAGAAGTTTTCTTAGTAATGCTCTTCCATGGCTGCTTGAAATGTCACTTTGATCCCCTATCTCTTTGGGAGAAGCACAGCAAGACAAGTTCTTTGTGAGTGTATTTGGGTATAGGGGATTGTTCTAGTGGCAATTACATGGTTATACACATCTGTAAGAATTATCAGACTTAAGATTAGTTCTTCCTTGTATGCCAATTATATCTAAAACACACTTCAAAAGTGCCTCTTAATACAGAAGTCTCACACATTTTAATGGCATATAAATGATAGGACTTCATGAATACCCAGATTTGACATTGAGCCACATCTTTCTCGGATACACAGCCTATCTTGTGCAAACATGCAGTAATTATGTCTTTGCATTAATTATCTTCATACACTGAAGCAAATGGTTTACCAGTAATGTTTTATATCCATCTATTATTTATATAGTAATTTTATTAAGCTCATTTATTAATTATTTTATTCATTACAACAGAGTCCACTATGCCCCAGATATTGTAGTAATTGCTACCAATGCAAAAATAAGCTAAACTTGGTCCCAGCCTTTGAAACTCACATTTCAGCCATGAATTCAAATTAGTAAACAATGACATGAACTGCCATGATCACTGTGTCTCAGGGATAAATAGAGCATCAGAAGAGCCAAATGGACAGTGTTATTATCCGATTAAACTTTGACCCAGGCAGCAGAGTCAGTGATATTTGGGTAAAAGTTGGAAACAGGATCTTAATAGTAGATGTATATATAATAGGAGACAAAATTATAAATGAATAGTAATATGATAAATATATACAAATAATAAAAATATACCACAGCATGCCTACTTACCTTTAAGCACTTACATGCCAGTGTGCATAAGTACAGATCTATTCACATGTACATAATGAACACACATACATATATGTGCACAGTCATATGCAAACATGAGGCATACAATGCATTTATATGCACTTATATGTAAATAAGCTCATACACAACACGTACATAAATATAAAAAACACAATTATACATATGTTTATGCAAGATTTCCTTGGTAGTGATCAACCACCTCTAAACTTCCAAGGAGGTATACCATTAGAAATTTGGTATATCAAGTGGGCGGGATAGAGAAGACAACCACAATGGATGAAAGCAAAATACACTATTTTATGAGTAGACAGAAGAGGAAAGTTAAATGAGGAACAAGGAGCATTTTATGAGTTATAGGAAGCGGTGAAGAGATGAATAGCAGCTGTCAGCAGACCTTATAGAAAGAGGTAAAAGAAAATCCTTGATTTCTTTCCATGTGCCCTGAGCCCTGATCTGCCCTTCTCCATCTCTCTGTCTAGAAGGCAGGTAGTAAATATCCATGTTCTTCTCTGGACCAGTGGGATTGCATTTTTCTAGTGGAGGTTCTTGAACTGAATCATGTCTTATCACTAAAATAGAAAGATATTTTTTCAAGTTATAATCAAATAAGTGATTTTATCTAATATATTAGGAGACAATTTTATAAAAATATTATTTTCAATTTGTAAAATAAATGTATGAGGTCATTTAAAATTGTTTCTCATTATTGACAGTACAGAGAGGCATAAGGACATATTTGTTTTTGTTTTGAGGGGGCCACACGCCCGTGATGCTCAGGGGTTACTTCTGGCTATGCGCTCAGAAATTGGTCTTGGCTTGAGGGACCATACCTTCTTCAGCATGAGCATCTCACATCCACAGAACCATTACTAGCAAGGAACCATGAGGACATGGTTCTGTGGATGTGAGACACTCATGATGAAGAAGGTATGGTGAAAGGTCTTATGCTTTCCCTTGAGCTCATGTTTGATACATGGATAGTTGCTATTGATTCATGATTTTGCCTTTCATGGACCATTAAGAGGCATAAGTGCAGATGACTTTAGCTCAAATTAGCTTTACTCCAGACTTGGTCAAGTCACAAAATATAGTATGGGCTTGGCTTAATTTTTTTATTTTTGGGTCACACTCAAAGATTCTCAGGGGTTACTCCTGACTATGGGCTCAGAAATAGCTCCTGGCTTGAGGGACCATATGGGACGCCTGGGGATCAAACCGTGGTCCGTCCTAGGCTAGCATGGGCAAGGCAGACACCTTACAAATATATATGTATATATGGAAAAGCTACTCTATATTACTAGTGAGGAAATAAAAGATTAAGAGCAATGAGTCTTTCACTTCATCTCATTTTTAACTGTATGCACTTGCCTCCCATCTACTGAGAATAACTAAAGACCAACATTCCTGGATCTGTATGTAGAAAATTTGGGTTCATATTCATTTTCTGGTTTTGAAAAAGAATCCTTGTGAACTTCGTAAGAGCTTTTATGCCATAGTGTTCATCACAAATAAAGTTTTTCTGAACATTCATATCATCCTCAGACAATGCTGTGAGAGGACTATATTGCTCTGTTTACAGGAGAAGAAACTAAAGCTCTGAAATCTTATGTAAAATGTCTGTTGTTTATTCAGCTAAGAAGAAGCAACCTGATATTTGCAGACACTTCTGCCTTCAGAGTCCACCATTATGCTGTCCTATGTAGATGTCTTTCAGTGATAAAAATAGCTAACCTTCAGCTTAGTCTGTTTTAATTTAAATTCTACTGATTAATTTTAATATACATATTCAACTCTGGGGAAAATCCTGGGTATTTAAAAACATCAATAATTGATGTCTGCACCAAGCCAGACTCGCTCTGTTCTAAAATGAGATGTAAACCAACCATGAAAAATCATGGGTACACTGGCCACACAGCAGAAGGCTGGCAATCTCAGAGGAGAGGACAGGCCAAACCCTCACCCTATCAGTCATGTCTGTTGCATTCTTCACCCAGAATTACCATTTTGCCTACGTCTTTGCCTCAGCACCTTTTTAGGATTTAAATGTGACCAAATCTCAGGTACAGTGGTATTTAGGCTAATATCACTATGGTTTTTAGGAGAAGTGTGGACACTCTTCTCCATATATTCCTTCTGCAAGTAGCCTGGCAACTCAGTACATGCCCCTAAAAGTCAAAGTATCAATAATAGCACTTTGAATTTTGGGACAACTTCATTTGTTTGATGCTATACGAAACCCAAATTAACAGAATAGACAACTCACAGGAGTCTGCTAAATCTGCCATTGTATTAATTACTTCATTGGAAATACAATAATTTTCACAAATGTGCCCGCTATTGTGCATTATTTTTATTTTTTAATTTTTTTCTTCCTTTTTCTCTTTTCTTTCTAGTTTTTTAACAACAACTTTGCTCTTACTTTTCTGGAAGCAAATGCATTATATTCAATTATGTCAACTATGCTATGTACTTCCTGAAATAAAATAAAAATATAAACAATATCAATAATTCAGGGGCCGGTGCAATAGCACAGTGACAAGATGTTTGCCTTGCAAGTGGTCAACCCAGGATAGATGATCCAGATTTGGTTCCCAGAATTCCGTATAGTCCCCAGAGCCTGCCATAAGTGATTTCTGAGTATAGAGCCAAGAATAACACCCACCAGGTGTGCCCCCCTATAAAACAAGATGTAGGTTTAGACTTAAGACCAGGGTATCAATAAATAATCTATGTGTCCTGAGAAGGCTCGAAATGCCTGAAATTCAGCCTCACCGTGCCCAGTGATCTCAGACCGTGTTTCTAAGTTGCCCATTTAAAAGTAAATCACTGAATAGTGGGGTGACTCATTGAAATAATCAGACACTTAGCCCTTGTTCAACTCCTAGAATTTAGTTCTAGCAGAAAGATTATTCAACTTGAGGGCACTAATATTTTGAGAGTTCTGGACATAGCACCATGGTGGGAAGAGCAGCGAAAACTCACTCTTTCACACATGCGCCTAAAACCCTACCTGTGTGTGTCATATGGACAACTCTCTGGTGTTCTGTGATCTGTCTGGGTCAACCCTCTGTAGCATCCAAGGAGAATTTAGATCAAGGGTGAATATTCAAGGAGAATAGACTGGAAGAAGCAAGGAAGGTGAAGACTAAGGTTAGTAATGGGACTAGTGACGCTCCATACCCTTTGTCCTTTCTGCAGATGAGATCCACAATTGAACTCAAAATGAACTTGGAAAAAGTTAGTGTTTGTTAAATTTAGATCGAATCTTAAATGCACTCCAACATAAAAATAAGTACATCAACCTTCAGAGGAATTAACATCCAGTAATTAGTAACTTAAGAGTGGATTAAGGAGCAGTGTCTATTTGCATTCTGTCAGAAATGGTATCTGAATTTAATTTTAAGTATGTGGAAGATGTTGAAATTTCATCTTTCCATGCTTCCTTTGTGGTCATGTGATTTTACATAGCTCACACATGTATAAGTATTAGACCTTATCTATTCTTAATTCTTCTTCTATGAGGAACCATAAAAATCATCATTGTTCAATAGCTTCAGATCTGATAGACAAAATGAGAACAGAATAGCAAGCTATTTAAGAAAGCATTCTTGGGCAGTGGTGATGTGTTTGTGTACCCCATTGATGTAAGAATAGCCTTTGTTCTTATTCTCATTGCTTTTACTCACCAAATGACCCTATTTTAGAAAATGTAGAGTTCCATTGCAATTAAAAAGTAATAGGTATTTGAGTCGGAACTAAAAATAATTCAGGAAGGAGCCTAGATGGTCTAAGAAGGAGAACCCATGTTTTCATTTTCCTGAAGTCACAGCAAATCTTCAGATAACTTGGATAATCTAAATAGTAATATCCAAGAAATTTTAGATATACAATATCATAAAATTAAAATAACAAAATATATGAGATAATGAACAGACATCTATCAAGAATCACATGCATCTCACCAATAGGAATCTTGAAAATATTGTTATTTAGTACATTTAAAACAACAAAAATATATTACATTATATTTGTATAATAACTTATATTAAAAGGGTCAGAAATAATAAGTGCTAGTGATGAACTATATAAAGAAACCCTTACATACTATTAAATCAAAAATAGAGTTAATATTTATCAGAAATTAAAAATAGACTTAAAATATATGATAATTCCATTACTTAGCTTATATTCAAAGAACAACAATCACAAATTGAAAAATATTTGGGAACATCCAGGTGTATCATAGACTATTCACAGTAGCCATGATTTGGAAGCAACTCGTGTTCAACAGATCAGTGCATAAGATAATATTGTTCAAGTATTCAACAGATCAGTGCATAAGATAATATACAACATGGAATACTAGTTATAAGGTGAAATCTTAAATTTTGCTTCAATATGAAAATATGGGGTATCATGGTCAATTAAAGAAGTCATACAAAGACAAAATACAGATGATCTCACTCATATGTACAGAAACAGTAAGGAAATGCACAGTGTCATCAACTAGCTAATACTCAAATTCTGACTGCATAATGAGTTTACCAAGGAGATGAGAAGTTTACCAAAGGGAAATATCTATGGACAGTGATAGAGGTATGCTAACAATGGTAGTGAATGTGGTAAGTAATACAAACCTTTAAAATAAACCAAAGCTACCTCAACGGAAAATTAATTAAAAAAAACAGTAGGAAATAAAAACAATGAAAACCCAACCATGATCCCGAGGATACATGTGTTCTCAACACAAATTAACAGGGTAGGTGGCCAGCCAGACCTTGGAATAGGTATGTTCACTTGCCACATGTAGTCCCAGTTAAGTACCCTTAAACACTTAGGAGGTGGCTCTGTTCAGGACCAAAAGTACAATAACCTCTCTAGTTTTGCCTTGCATTCTCCATGACTTCCCTCTTCTAATTCTTATCTCCAGAAAGAACAGTCATGGAATTTGGTGTCAGTGCTTCCTACCTTAATCTGATTTTACCTCTCTACTCTACAATATTTGTTTGTTACTTAGAAATATTTATTTTATTCTGAGAAAAGACCCAAAATTTACAAAGACCCAGGAATTTCATCAGCACTGCCCAGGGTCAGACTGAAAAGCAATTTCCACCCTGTTATTATAGTCTTGATCTAACTTATAATTGATTCCTTCTGTTTCTCCCATTTTGTCTCTTTTTAGTAGATTTTTTTCACCTTTTTTAAATTCTGGATTTCCAGAAATTGTCCTCAAGATCATACTAACAATTTTGAAAAGATAGTTCTTTGATCCTTCTGTTGATCCTAACCATAAAACATGCCTAGTATGATACTAAACACTACAGATGTTTAAGAAGTTCCTGCTGTATTGTTTCTAAAGGCATCGTAACCTGATAGTTGTGTGATGATCCTGAAACTCAGGGTATAAATGTGGATGAATCTTATGTTTATGTGGAGCAGTCATGATGGACCCGACTTAAGTCCATAAATAGTGATGACCTCTAGACTCAGAAAGGACAACTGTGGGTGACACCATGCTCAGATGTGGATGATCTCAGGTTGGCAGGTGAAGGTCCTGAAGGACAGACAAGGAAAAGAATGATAGTAGCTGGACCAAACACCCTGGAAGACTGATCAAGATTGGTTCAGTCAATGTCTACCTCTCATATCTTCATCTCAGGAGAGTGCCTGCAATTTTTAGTTTTAATCTTTGTGACTATTTGTTTAATGGCTCCTTGTTCACTCCCATATCACAAGTAGAAGTCAGAGGCTTGCTCAGGAACCCAATTCCAATAGTGTTAGGTTGACAAAAATATCAGGTTCCACAAACCTTCATGCTGCCTATTACTGCTTCCCTTCTGCCTTGTGTTGGGTGAGGGGGGCTTGCACTCATCCCCTCCTTCCTTTACTATCCTATTCATTTCCGTTGTATGTGACAGATAAAATATATCCCACGCAGAGATTAGGGAAAAGAGGTCTTCCCCCAAACTGGAGGACATCTGGGCAGCATTTGCTGCCTGTGGTATCTGACAATAGGAGAGAGATGACAGGGCGAGCCCAGCTGTAGGACTTTAAGAGGCTGAGAGGCAGCTGCTTCTCAACCTTGGACCTGCTACAGGGAAGAGCTGAAAGCCCGCACACCAGCTGAGTTCATTAAATAGCTTCTGCGTATTCATCTTTTGTTCCTACTTAATGGAGGTTACAGAGAATGGGAGGAGGTGAAAGCCAGTCTGTGTGGGGCTCTGTGGGAATCACCATGGGAACGAAGGCATCCTGATCAGCACTGTAAGCATCTACCCAGGGGGAACTTGGTGTTCCATCTGTGAAGGGTTGCATGCCTAGGTAACCATACTCAGCAGTGAGGACTCACCAGGATGACTTGTGTGAAGAGCTCATCCGAAGCGAGGGACTGCCCACGGCCGCCCTTTCCTCTCCCTCTTTCTGGGGTTTCTGCTGGAGTCAGCAGTAACAGCTGAATCAGGACTTCCGGTGTGAGCAGAGAGCATGTCTGCCAGCTCTGTTTGCACAGCCCACATATTTATAGGATGAGGAGTGAAACTTAGCCAGTGAATCTATGGGTCTCTTTTTGTAGCTGATGGACTGAAGGATCAGGAATATAAGGTGTGGCAGTACCCCACAACCAATTAACCCTTTTTACCTGAAGACAGTGGTCAGTCGATTGATTCAGAATTTTCTGTTTTGTTTTTGTTTGTTTTTTTTTTGTTTTTTTTTTTTGGTTTTTGGGTCACACCCGGCAGCGCTCAGGGGTTACTCCTGGCTCCATGCTCAGAAATTGCTCCTGGCAGGCTCGGGGGACCATATGGGGCACCGGGATTCGAACCGATGACCTTTTGCATGAAAGGCAAACGCCTTACCTCCATGCTATCTCCCGGGCCCCTGACTCAGAATTTTCATGCACTAGTAGACGTCTCTAGTAGAAGGCTAAACATGGCAGGGAAGACCCAGAAACTCCTGAGATGGGTGCAGACTTCTCAGTTTATCATGTTCCCTGAGCTGTTATGAGAACTTCTAATTACTGCTCCCAGAACAAGGAGAGAATCCAATTTGGTACAAAGAGAGGTTATTCAAACACAGGCAGTTATCAGGGGACAATGCTATGTTGAAATAGCTGCTTTCCAGAAATCATGACACTCCTGCTACAAATTCTCTAACAAGTATTAATGGTCTGTCATTTCAATGATCTCTATCTGTTTTCTTAGCCCTCATATTTTTTTATTTTAATATAAACGTTTAATGCAACTCTAATACACATTAAAGCAAAACTGCATATGTCATAGCTCCAGGTTTGGGAAGAAAGAAACCCCAAAACCTCTTGAATGACTATGATAAATTATTGACTTCCCAAGATTCTAAGGTGCAGTTTTCAAATACAAAGGAGCTTTAATCGAAATTTTTTGGTTTAAATTTTTCTGTTTCTTCCCTAATGAGAGTTAATTTTCTAAGTATTTGGAGGTGTATATAACAAACTTTCTTTAATACTCTACTTCTAAGTAGAAAGGGAAAAGCTCTGGTCCTTTATACATTTAGATACTTCATTGTTGTCCTGATTTAAATTTTCTCAATAAGTGATACAGAGCACTTTTTATATGCCTATTGGTGATTGTCTTTCTATGAGAAATGTTTTTTAATATATTCTTTCCATTTTTGATAGGGGTTTTGGTTTTTTGTTGATTTTATGAGTACTTTAATTATCCTACATATCAAACCTTTAACTGATGATGTATTGAATGCAAATGTTTTCCTATTAAGTTAACTATCTTTTAGTTTTAGCTTATGTCTTTTTTGCCATACAGAAAATCTAATTAGATATAGTGTTTATTATTTATTTTGTTGTCATTTCCAATGGTATCAGATTACTAAAGATGCCTTTGAGGTCCAAGTCTTAGAGAGTTCTTCCTACATTTTCCATTTTCGACAGTTATTGGTTATATAGTAATTGGTCATATCATAAGGTCTTTGGTCCACTTTGAGTTAACTTTTGTGTAAGGCGTGAGATATGAATCAAGTCTTAATATTATACATGTATTTATCTAGTTTTCTGAATTTCTTTTTCTTTTTTTTTTTTTTTTGGTTTTTGGTTTTTGGGCCACACCCGGTGGTGCTCAGGGGTTACTCCTGGCTGTCTGCTCAGAAATAGCTCCTGACAGGCACAGGGGACCATATGGAGCACCGGGATTCGAACCAACCACCTTTCGTCCTGGATCGGCTGTTTGCAAGGCAAACACCACTGTGCTATCTCTCCGGGCCCCAGTTTTCTGAATTTCTTAAATAAATTTTCTTTACTCCATTTGATGTTTTCAGTTCCTTTATCAAAAATCAACTGTGTGTGTATATACATATAGATGTATATATATATATGTATATACATCTATATGTATACACACACACACGCACACACATTAGTCAGATAGCCCTTTATTCCATTACCAAGCAGTAATATGGTTCCAAGTTAGATAAAGATATACCCCCACATTTCTTATTTTTCAACAATGCTTAGACTATTTCTAGTTTCTTCTGATAGTATACAAACAGTATCATTGATTTTACAAGGTCCTTAAAGAATGTCTTCTGAATTTGGATAGGGAGTAGTGCCTTGGATCTATATAATAGCTTAGGTAGTATAGTCAAAACATTGACTTTGTTAAACTGTACAGAATATTTTCAATTTTTAGCAAGGTAAAAATAATGATTATTCTGATTTATTAAATAATCAGTCTTCAATGATTCCTTGACCCTAAATGCCCAGGTATTCACTTGAAGCAATAAACTTGGAGCTTCAACAACTGAAACTTATTCTCTTGAGACCAAAAAGTAGAGATTAACATGTGAATAGGATTGAGTTCTCCTGAGTCCTCTTTCTCTGTCTCCTTGACTTTCAGAACAAAACTAGTTACATTCTTCAATTGCATGCATCTTCGGTGACACTCCATGTGTCAAAATCTCTTTTATTATGGGACTTCAGTCATGATTGTCAAATTGCATTTGTTTTCCTTACCAAACTCAGCTTATAATAGTATTACATATTCTATCTCCAAATAATATTGCATTCAGAAGCATTGGACTTATGGCTATAACCTGAATTTTGGCGGATATAATCAAATCTCCAACATTCAATCTTTGCTATAAGCTTTTGTCTTCTTGCTTGACAGTTCACAGGATTCTATACTAGATTCTCTTGACCACAGCATTCATCTATCCTATCCTTTACCTTATATTCAAATGCAGGCCAGATGCAGCACTGATTGTCACAAAGGTATGTTTTCCTCACCATTATCCATACTATGTGATCATTATCCCTAAAAAGTGTATTATAAATAATTAATATTAATTATCTAATTAGTATTAAATTAAAATTTAGTTATATTTTCTTTAGCATTTTATAATTTATTAAATTAATTTTATGCTTACCTATACTTTATCTATGCAATACTTGAGTACTATGTTGAACTGTATGTATGCCCCCAAATATTAAAATACAATGTTAATACCAGGTTTCAAGTAGGTAATTTATATTTCAATGCAAATCTATTCCATATTATGCTAAAGGAGATGTCTTCAGACATGAGTACAGAGAGGTATGGCCATTCACAATGCACAGAATTTTTGACATTAGTTTTAGTATATTAGTTAAATATAATGTTTTTGCTCATTAAGGGAGTCACTTCCAGTGATTCTATGAGATTATTCCAAGAGCAGTGTTTAGTGGACCACATGGTGCTGGGGATTGAACAATTGGACCCATGTCTTCTGCAATGAAAACATTGCAGTATATATATATATATATATATATATATATATATATATATATATATATACATATATATGTGTGTGTGTATGTGTGTGTGTCTGTGTGTCTGTGTGTGTATACATATATACATACATATATTTTTAAACTAGTATTATCCAAAGAAGGGAAAGAATCTAATGGTTATACAGAGAAAAATATTCTACTGAAACTTGAATGTGTATGAGAGTAACATCTGTTATATAATGATGAGTTTTAGTTGAGGGAAAAAGAGGCTGTTGCTACAGGTGGAAACCAAAATATGGAAGACGTTTATGAACACCTGATAATTATTTTCTTATTATAAAAGTAATAAGTATCAAAGATAATAAATGACAAATGTCAAAACCTTTGTGGTGAGAAGGAAATATTACACACTGTTGGTGAGAATATATTTTCAACCCTCATCTCTATTTTCTCTAGGTATTATTACCATTCTGTCTTTTATTTTTCTTATATCCCAACGATGAGTGAGGCTACTCTGTGACTATCACTCTACTTCTGACTCATTTCACTTAGCATAATAGTGTCCTTGTCACACCAGTCTCTGTGGCATGAGATATCTCATCATTGCTTTGATTTGAAACTCCCTGAAGATTAGTGATATGCAGTATTTTTTACATGGTCTTGGTCATGTATATTTCTTCTTTGAGAAAATGTCTGTTAATTTATTCTTCCCAATTTTTGATTAGGTTAAATGTTTCTTGTTGAGTTCTGTCAGTGCTTTATATGTATATATTATTATTGTTATTATTATTATTATTAATCCCAGAATTGATGGATATTGGATAAAGACTTTCTCCCATGTGGGTGAGCTTTGAATCCCAGTCACTTATTTTTCTGAGGTGCTGAAACTTCAGAGTTTAATCTCTGCTTCTATTTATTTAGACAGTGGTGTTTCCTCATTGATGATTAAATGTCAGTGTTTTGCCTATGTTTTCTTCTATTTACTTTATAGTTTTAGGTCTAATATCAAGAACTTTAATCCATTTTGATTTTACCTTTGTACATGGAGTTAGAGAGAGGTCTGAGTTCACTTTTTTGCATATATCTGACTCCCAACACCACTCGTTAAAGAAAGGCTTTCCTTGTTCCACTTTGTTTTTCTTGACCGTTTATCAAAGTTCAACTGATTGTATGTCTAGGAGACATTCTCTAAATATTCAAGTCCATTCCATTGATCTGAGGTCTGACTCAATTCCAATCCCATCCTGTTTTAATAATTACTGCTTTATAGTACAATTTAAAGTTGGAAAAAGTGAAAACTCCCATCTTCTTTTTCTTAAGTATTGTTTTAGCTATTCATGGGATGCTATTGCTCCAAATGAATTTCATTTGTTTTTGATCCACATTTTTTTTGATCCACATTTTTTTTAAATATCATGAGTATTTTTAGAGGAATTGTATAAAGTTGGTACAATGCACCGGGGAATATTGCCAATATAATTATGTTAATATATTCCATAGATAGGATATATAGCTCCATTTTCTGTGTCCACTTTTATTTCTTGAAGCAGTGTTTTGTAGTTTTCTTTTATATAAGTTCTTCAACTCTTTAGTTAAATTGACTCCAAGGTATTTAATTTCGGAGGCACTATTGTGAATAGGATAGTTTATTTATTTGTTTATTTTGGTTTTGGGTCATACCAAAAATGATCCTGGTTCTGCATTTAGAAATCGCTCCTGACTTGGGGAACCATATGGGATGCTGAGAATCTAACCCAGATCTGTCCTGTGTCAGCGACATGCAAGGCAAATGCTCTACCACTGTTACCAATCAGATTTTTTAATGTCCATTTCTTCTCTCTCATTATTTGTGTAGAGAAAAGGCATTGATTTTTGTATCTTAATTTTGTAGCCTACCATTTTGCTATATGAATCTATTGTTTCCAGAATAATATATATACATATATATAATATGTATATCATTTTATCCCCTTTCAGTACCTTGTATTTGTCTACAGTGATAAGTTCCAACTATCATTGCCATATATTGTACCCTTCTCTAAACTAATTGTGATCTCAGCTTTTTTTTTTCACAAGTTTCTTGCTATGGACAGGTCTCCCTGACCCTATTGTCTCTGGATATTAGTACCATACTATGAAGTTTTAGATTTTAATAGCAATTAATGTTTTAAAAAAAGTAAATGCTATGGCCATTATATTCAGAACAGAAACATGGAGAAGCTAAAGAGACTGAACCATAAAGGTTGTTTGTTAATATACAAACTGATTTAAAATAAGTGGGAAAATAAATGTATTTGAAATATATGTAGCTCATTGGTAGAACACATATTCTGACATTTGTAAGTCTCGAGTTATAGCAAATAATATAAAAATAACTAATTAAAAGTGTTCATGCTCAGAAACATGCAAGGAGTCTGTAGTTATTCCCATGAAAGTATACTTCAAGGGCAGAGAAACCCTGGATATCTTAGGACAAGGAAATTGCCTCTCTAATTTCCCCAATATTTGCTGTGCGTATGCAGAAAAAAAAAAGCAGCGGCACAAAATTATTTATTTATTTATTGGTTTTTGATTTTGTTATTGTTGTTTTTTTGTGATCTGTTTTGTTTTTATTTCAAGACCATGGTTATTATGTGGTGCTTGTGTTTATTGCTGTAGTGCTCATTGGATTTTTTGTTTGATTTTTCTTTTTGTATTGTTGTGGTGTTTCTCTTCTTTTTCCCCTTTCTTCCCTCAAACTGATGTTGAGCTCCTCTAAGGACTTCTCCCATTTTCAGCTTGTTTGATTTTTACCCCATGTTATTGCTTTTCTTTTCCTCAAACAGAACCACATAGCTTGAACCATCTTGCTCTCCCTCTCAAATTGAGAGGGAAATAATGGAGGGTAACAAAGACCAAACAGTTGTATGATCACTAAGTAGTAGTAAAAATGATCAGACTTAAACACCAAATCCAAAGCCAATGACAAAAGAATCAATACCCAATCTACAACAAGCTAGACACAGAGGGGATCACTTATACTAGCAGCATGGGAGGTAAGGGATGGATACGGATGCAAGCTGGGAACAGAGGTGGAAGGAGGACAATTTTGATGAGGGGAATCCCTTGATTCAATGTTAATATGTACCTAAAATATTACTGTGAAAGATATGTAATCCACTTTGGTCAAAATAAAAATTATTATTATAAAAAAGTGTTCATGCTCAGAAGTCATAACTTGTCAATTATATGTAAAATTTCAAATGTCAGATCTCTATAACAGATAACCTTCTTACCAAAGGTTTCTAGGCGTCAAGATTTCAATCCTCTTTGGAGTACTCTTTCCTGCATAGTTTCATGAGACAATTATTTTCCTGTTTATAGACTGGTTAAATTTGCTTTAGTGACATAATAAAAACTACTTCAAATAAATAAAAGTTCCATTATTACCATCACCCTCATGATGTAGGAATTTCTTGATTATGCACTCTGGCCTCTAAATATAGGACCTACAGTTGAGAGTAGAATGGTTCAGTTCTTTAATAGAATTTTTGGAAGCTCATATGAGACCCACATGATCTCAATTCTGTTGTTTATTATAAAAACAATAATATTCACTGAGAAGTTAGTTCACTAAGATCATTATCTAATATAACCTACATAATTACATAATTCATAATTTTAGAAATAAAGTAAGATAGATATTAGATAGTAGGATAAAGTGATAAAGCACAGACCTAGTAAATGAAAACCTTTGAATCTGATGCCTTGAACTATATTCCTTCCTACTGGTACCACTGAGTGTAGCGATGGTGATAAAAAAAAACACCACGTGTGACCTTGATGCTCTCCAAGCACCCAAAACACAGGCCAGGAATAGGCTTGACCAAGTTGTCAAGCCGATCTGCAATGCAGATTCATCATCACTGAGTAAGGGTTTTACTAAAAATATGGAAGAGAGAACTCTTATTGTTGCTCATTTTCTGTAGCTTCATCTACATGTAAGTTCTTCAATGTAATTTTGGTCATTGAAAACATAAATGTTGCACTGGTGAAGGGGGTGTCCTTGCATGACTGAAACCTAATCACAACCATATATGTAATCAAGATGTTTAAATAAAGAAAAAAAAAGAAAATATAAATGCTAAGTATAACAAGTGAGAAATTAAGAAAAATGGTAAATGCAGTTTTCAGTTTGTCAGAAATCCAGCTTATTTCTGAAATCTGCTGCCTTCATAGATGTAAATCTAATACTTGTTCACATAAATTTAAACTGAATTCTAGTGGTTTTTAATATCTTCCTGTGTGGCTACCAGTGCCACATCATTCTCTAGAGCTCCTTCCAACCATATTGGTGACTCAGTGGCATCACAGTCTAACTCCCTCCATCAACTCTCTTTTCTGGTTTTCCCCAGAACCTTACAAATTTAGATTAAAGTCCACCTTCAGTCTCTATCTCAACTCCTGAGATGTGAGCCTCCCAGGGCCTGCTTTTTGGGGCCTGCTGGACTGCTTCCTAATACTACGTGGCCTTTGTCAACCACCTTCTCTTAGACATCTTTTTCAGCACCATCAATTAGGTCATGTCTTCTGTTATATGTTAGTTTTTAATTCTTCCTTCTTGGAGTGCTTTCATCTCTCTCTCCTCTATCCTTCAACCTCTATCAAAACACCATCCTCATTATTTTCTGATCATTCATGCTTTGCTTTATCAAATCTATTTTTTTGTTTTTGGGTTACTCCTGGCTCCATGCTCAGAAATTGCTCCTCGCAGGCACGGGGGACCATATGGGGCACTGGGATTCGAACCGATGATCTTTTGCATGAAAAGCAAATGCCTTACCTCCATGCTATCTCCCGGGCCCCTATCAAATCTATTTTAAAGAAAAATTTTATTGTATTTATTTTTGGTATTTGAACCACACAGAACAGAACTCCGGGATTATTCCTCGTTCAGCACTTAGAAATCTTCCTTTGCGTTCAGAAGACCATATTAGTGCTAAGGATCAAACCTGGGTTGTGCCCTACCTTCTGTAATATATAGCCTAAGCCCTTGAAGCATATTTTATCCTCATAAGCAACTGTTCTGCTTTGGTTACTTTCCTTTCTTTAGATCTGTGGCCTGAATAGAGAACCACTATTATTTGTTGGGTTAAAAGAATTATTGCTTTTTAATTTTTTTCTCTGCCAAGATTAGTGTTGCATATTTTGGAAAAGACGTGCTATTTTACTAGCACAGAAAGATCACAGAAGGAAATCAAGCCTCTTCCAGTCTGGCAGAGATGTCACCCTGGACAAGTCTTTGCTGCTCTAGTCCCTGTTTTCTCATATGCAAAATGAAGGTGCTATGCTATATTACTTCCTGTAATCCCGAATCCTCTGACATTGTAGGGTTGCCACTAGTCATTTTAAACACACACAGACAGCTATTTTCAAAGTCTCAGAAAAGATGCAAATCATCCTTAAGCACTTCTAATTTA
This sequence comes from Crocidura indochinensis, assembly GCA_004027635.1. NCBI lineage: Eukaryota > Metazoa > Chordata > Mammalia > Eulipotyphla > Soricidae > Crocidura > Crocidura indochinensis. The sequence continues at coordinate 26,202 of PVKC010009415.1, forward strand.
AGATTAAACACATGAATTCAAAACTAACCCTTTATGTTGCCACAAAAATGTACATGAATGCAGTTTTTTCATTACCATCTCATTTGATACTAGTAATGATTTAAGTAGGGAAAGATAATATCATCCCTCTATTGTAGTTTAGGAAACTGATGCTCAGAGACAAGGAGTGGATTTTCTAGTTTTCTATATAAAGTCACACTAGCATCCAGATCAGTGACCATTTGTCACTCTGAATAGGCTCAGGCATAGTGAGATGTGCTTATCCATTTCCTGAACCAGGTCAAAAGGTCTTAACTGAGAGTGCTGAGTGCGCATTTCCCAGAAAGATGGAAAGTGTCAGGTCAGAGTATAAGCCAAGGAGACTGAGAAGTGCAGCAGAGAACTGTTATGAAAGAGTCATACACAGGGCCTGACCTTCTTGGCCTATCTGGGGCAGCCACTTCTCTCCTTGCATGTCTATTTCTATTCCCACTATGAGCAGCAACTGAGTATGAGTATGAGTATGAGATCCATTGGGAGTTGTCTGTATTCCAGGGGGAGAAGTACCTGATTGTCTTTGATTGTTTGGAGTCTTTAATTAAAACACAGCTACTTTGCCTTTGTTATTGCTCAAGAAGTTTTGGGAATGAAAGCTACTTCACTCAGCCTTTTTAAAATATCAACAT